>JBBPTX010001299.1:0-11079 GCA_038094595.1 Pulveroboletus aff. annulatus
ATATAACTCAGACCCCAAGCGCATCACTTTTGTGCTTTCATATATGACCCGTGGTCCAGCACTCACCTGGGCCAATACTTTTAGGTCCTCGAAAATTGCAACCGACGGTTCGATCAATATGGGCTCCTGGTCAGACTTTCGCGACGCTTTCGTCTTAGCCTTTAAACACTACAATACCACGGGAAACACCATCGCCTGGCTTACTACCACCCGCATGACCGCCACCAAGAACGGCGGGTATTCTCCCTCACTCACCGAATATAACGCCGAGTTCCAAAATCAATACGCCATTGCTGGCATCACTGACGATAATGTCCTCATCGGATACTACTCTGCCGCAATCCCCGACGCCCTAATGAGGCGTATCCTAGCTATGGAAACCGTCCCTACTACTATCGCAACCTGGTTAAAGAAAGCCGTGACCTTCCAAACCCACATGGAACGAGCTCGAGAAATCGCCGCCCGTCATCGGACTCCCACCCGCCACATGTACCACCAATACTCCGCCCCCGCTCCTACTAAAGACCCCAATGCCATGGATGTTGATGCCATCCGCCTTCCTCGACTCACTCCAGCAGAACGGGAGCAATGCCGCAAAGAGGGAAAATGCTTCCGCTGCCGCCAGAAAGGACATCGGGCGAACAATTGTCCCATGTTTACCTCAAACACCCCGAAGCCGAAGAAAGTCGTCTGGAGGATGACAGAAGTCGAAGTCGAGGACACAGAAGAAGTTCCTCAATTAATTGAGATTGACGACGAAGAGGACGACGAAGAAATAAAAGTGTCTCGCGTCGCCATCACCTCCCAGGATTTTTGAAACGGAACGCTGCCTCGACGTCAGTAGTTCCTAATACGTGTGCACCTGTACTAGTATCCACGTCCAAGAAATCAATGCGTATTCCCCTTCAACTCATTGATCCATCGCACACCATGAAAACCGTCGACACCCGCGCCCTCATTGATAGCGGCGCAGACATCAATTGCCTTGACTGGGACTTTGCCAAAAAGAACCGACTCCCCCTCGACAAACTCCCCACATCTATCCCAGTCAACAACGTCGATCAAACCCCGAACGCCAAGGGAGCCATTCGCTACACCGCCTCCCTCTTCACCAACATCGAAGGTATTGCTCAACACATACGTTTCCACGTCATGCACTGCGGTTCTGAAAACGTAATTCTCAGGACACCCTGGCTGAAACTCACGAACCCCTCCATCGATTGGTCGTCACGAACAATCAACATCCCAGAATCGATAGACGAGTCCGCATCTCTCTATCACATCCATGTCGCTGATCTCAAGCGACACGACAATGTTCAACACCAAGCACCCCCTTCAAAACCACCGCGTCATGTCCTGGTCGAGACCGTCCCTGACCATACCCTCTCCACGTTCCTTGATATGCCAGACGGAAATCTCTACGTTCGCCATGCTCTTTACGCCAACTCCTGCCAACGGATTCTAAAGACGGGATCCAGATATCACCAGACTCACCCGAAGCTTGTCGCGAAGCTTACCACTGCCACCGAACTCGCAGCGGCCACTGAAAAGGCCAAACCAAAAGTAACTCTCCCAGACACCTACAAAGACTTCGCTCCAGTCTTCGCCAAAGAGTCTGCCGACTCCCTTCCCCCCTCTAGACCCTATGACCACGAAATCAACGTCAAGGAATCGTTTACCCCAAAAATCGGCAAACTCTATCCGCTCACCTCGGACGAAAAGAAAGCCACGGAAGACTTCCTCAAAGAAAACCTCGCCGCCGGCAAAATTCGCCCTTCAAACTCCCCTCAAGCATTGCCCTTCTTCTTCGTTAAAAAGAAAGACGGCAAGCTCCGTCCCTGTCAAGATTACCGATATCTGAACGAACACACCGTCCGAGATGCCTACCCGCTACCTTTGATCTCTGACCTCCTTGACAAACTCAAAGGCGCTCGAATTTTCACCAAGTTTGACGTACAATGGGGGTATAACAACGTACGTATTAAAGATGGGCACCAGTGGAAAGGAGCCTTCCTCACCCACAAGGGACTCTTCGAACCCATGGTAATGTTCTTCGGCATGACCAACTCACCAGCAACATTCCAACGCTTTATGAACAACTCATTTCGCGACATGATCGCGGAAGGGTGGTTGGTTATTTACATGGATGACCTTCTTATCTTTTCCCCAGACGATACCACTCACACAGAACGTACACGTTGTGTCCTCCAACGAATGACGGAACTCAATCTCCATCTCAAACTGGAGAAATGCCAGTTTGCCGTCCCCGAAGTTGAATATCTCGGGATGATTGTCAAGGAAGGACAACTCGCCATGGATCCCGTCAAACTTGACGGAATAGCTAAGTGGCCTACGCCACAAAAAGTCAAAGACGTCCACTCCTTTCTTGATTTCGCTAATTTCTACAGACGGTTTATCCCGGGATATTCCAATATCGCCCGACCCCTCATCGACCTCACCAAGAAAACTAGGCCTTGGACCTGGGCACCCACTCAGCAAACCGCTTTCGAGCAACTTAAGGAGTTGTTCCTTCGTAAACCCGTTCTTTTTATGCCAGATATTTCTCGCCCCTTTGCCATGGCTACCGACACTTCAAAATACGCGTCAGGAGGGATCTTATTACAAACCGATGCGAACGGGGACTGGCACCCTTGTTCTTACTTATCACAATCCTTCTCCTCCTCAGAACACAACTACGATATCCACGACAGGGAGCTCTTGGCCGTTATCCGCGGTTTCAAAGCCTGGAGGCAATATCTCCACGGCTCTCCCTTCCCGGTCAAAGTTTTCTCTGACCACAAGAATTTGACATACTTCCGCCGCCCTCAAGATCTCAATCGACGTCAAGCCCGCTGGCTCCTTGACCTCGCTGATTATGACTATTCCATCACCCATGTTCCCGGCACTCACCTTGCCGGCCCCGATGCCCTCTCTCGCCGCCCCGATCTCCTTCCCCGCGAGGACTCCAACAACATCGGAGTCACTCTTCTCCCTGACACCCTCTTCGTTCGCCTCATCGACTCCGCCCTCTCCAACCATATTGCCTCTGCCTCCTCCTCTGATGACCTCATCCTCCATAAGCTCCAGGAACTCGATGGCTCTCTCCCTCCCGCCTTTCGCTCTCGCCTCGCCGACTGGCAATACTCTGATGGCGTCCTCCAATACCAAGGACGCGTCTATGTTCCTCCCGACCATGACCTTCGCTGCGCTGTCGTCCAACGCTCCCACGATCACGATTCTGCCGGCCACCCCGGCTATCTCAAAACCCACCAACTCGTTGCCTCCGAGTTCTGGTGGCCTGGCCTGGCCTCTTTCATTCGCTCCTACGTTGAAGGCTGTGCCGTGTGCCAGCGCAACAAAGCGAACACCCACCCCACGTCGCCTCCCCTCGTTCCTATCCCGTCCTCGTGTTCTCGCCCCTTCCAGCAGATCTCCTGTGATCTCATCACCGATCTTCCCCTTTCTGGGGGATTCGACTCCTTGTTGGTCGTGGTGGACCACGGCCTTACTAAGGGGGTAATTCTTTGCCCCACGAAGAAAACAATCACCGCTAAAGGAGTAGCAGCGCTCTTTTTCCACAAAGTCTACCTCCGCTTCGGACTTTACGAGAAAATCATCTCTGATCGTGGCCCACAGTTCGCCTCCACCTTCGCCAAAGAACTCGGCCGACTCCTCAACTACGACCTCTCCCTCTTCACCGCTTATCATCCCCAGACTGACGGGGAAACGGAACGCGTTAACCAGGAAGTCGAAACTTACCTCCGCATCTACTGCGGAGATCACCCCTCTACTTGGTCCGATCACATCTCCCACGCCGAATTCACGCACAACCACCGCCCTCACTCCGTCACCGGCAAATCTCCATTCTATCTCATGATGGGATATGAACCCCGTGCCCTCCCTACTGTGATTGCCGAAACCAACATCCCCGCCGTTGAAACGCGTCTCAAAGCACTCACCGCCCTGAGAGATGAAGCCCTTGCCTCCCATGAACTTACTCGGCAGGTCATGGCATCTAGATCCAAATCGAACTTCACACCTTTCAAAAAGGGCAAACGAGTCTGGTTAGAAGCCCGGAACCTCAGACGATCCATTCAAGATCCGAAGTTTGCCGCGAAACGTGAAGGCCCCTTCGTCATCTCCGACGTTATCTCCCCCGTCTCCTATCGTCTCCGACTCCCACAGACGTGGAAAATTCACAACACGTTCCACGCTTCTTTGCTATCGCCCTATCGCGAAAACGACGTACACGGCCCGAACTTCCCTACACCGCCCCCGGATCTTGTCGAAGGACAAGAAGAATACGAAATTGAACGAATCATACGGCATCGAGGAATGCCGTCGGCCCATCAATATCTGATCCGATGGAAAGGATACTCCGCCGAAGAAGAATCATGGGAACCCGAGCGGAACTTAAAACATTCGTCAGAGTTGTTAGAAGATTATAAAAGACGTCACCCCCGTGCTTTCTCTCTCTCACCCACTCGCCCACCACGCCGCAAATAAATCCCTTTCATCTTCTCCTAATGGCCATCGAGTTCACCAATGTCGACACCCCTGCTGCCGCACCCTCCACCAACCCCAACACCATCCGTCTTCCCTCTGACGACCCCACAAGGGTCTCTTCTACTCGCCCCGCCGCCCCTCAGCCTGTCAACTTCGCCACTCTTGTTGGTGATGTTCCCACCTCCCACGTCTCCCCCGTCTCGGGCAGGATTGCATCCTCGCCAACGTTTACACCTCCACCCCATCGGGAACCTTCTCCTGGACCTCCCTCGTTCCTAGGAGTCCACCGCCCCCAGCTTGTCCACGCGCCTAGCTCGGACTCCCTCATCGCCCACTCAGGATGGGACTCCCAAGTTCCAATAGACGTTTCTTCTCACCTTCACACGGGCAGACTCCGAGAAGAGAGGTTCACCGATGAGCATTATGTCCGCTTTCATTCGCTCATGTCTGATGATCGTCTTCGCATTCCTATTAGTGTATATACTTCAGACGCTTCTCCCATCTTTATGTGGTTCGAGACTGCGATGCAGATCAACCACGTTGCCGCCTTCATCTCTGGCTCTGGCCCGGTATTCCCTCATACTACGCTTGGCAGGACCATGCAGGACTTTATCTACCATGCACGCTACCAGTTGTATTCACATGCCTTCCAATTGGGCTATGACTCCTTCCTCCTTGATGTCGACAACCACTTCCGAGACTTAGCCGCTGCAGGTCGAGGACTTGGTAACGAAGTTTTGAGGGATGGATCCCCTATTCACAGGCAGACACTCAACGACTGGTGGACTGGACGAAACGGCAGAGACTGTGTGTACCCCGGACACCCCCGTTTCAATCAACGGTGTTTCCAATGCCATTGCCTCGGGCATACCCAGCTCTCGTGTCAACAACATGTTTGTACTGGATGCCGCCGACAAGCCCCTGGCCACTCTCTCTCTCGTTGCCCTGGGCCCACTCGCTCCCTTGCCTCCCGTCTTTCCTCCTCCCGTGCTCCACCTCCCTCATCCGCATCTACATCCACGCCTCGCCGTCCACAAGCCGCGTTCCGAAACGGACAAATTGTCCGTCGAGCCACACCCCGCCATACCTCTCGTCAGTCCTCCTCCTCCTCCCAACAATCTTACCACCCCGCACCATCCTCTCCACGTATTCCCTCTCCTTTCGAGGACAGAGACGAATTAGACGACGTCGGTTACGCAAACATCACTGGCTCCCCGGGACCCGCTTTTTGGGACTTGTAAGGAATCCTTGCCGTAGCTTCGGGTTACTCAGGGGGTAATGTTACGATCCATTCGCAGGACGGACTCTTTTTCTCTTCTCATTATATCGGACTAATACTTTCTATTTCTCACGCTTAACTCCATTCCTTCCATGTCGTTCTACGACATTCTATTCATCTCGTAAGCGTGCCTATTCCTCACCGCGCAGGTACTCTTTTCTTCTGATCTTCTCATGCCGTATGCGCCGGCCCTTAACGTCTTTCTCTCATGCGTAGTTTAGCCATTGGTTCTCTATTTCTAACGCTGTTTCCTACGCCGGCCCTTAACTACCGTGACGCGTAACCGTCACGCTTCCCACTTAACTATATAAGCCCTTCAACTGGCTCCCTTCGATTTCCCTTAGCTTAGTTCTACCTACGGTTTACCGCCTAGATAGCACAAGCAATCCACTAGTTATTACTCCTCAGTCTTCGTCCTACTATTAAGTGGATGCTTCGCATTCGGCTCTTCGCCTTCGTGTGTCTTTACCACTGAACCCTTGACCCGTCTCGTCAAGCTAGACAGACGGTTATCCTCAACCCGCCAAGACTTCTTGACGGTACCTTTGACCCAGCAACCCCACGGCTGGCCCTTACGTCGTCGTATATACAAACGACAGACTCTCTTCGACCCTACTAGGCGTTAGTAGGTCTACGCGCAACCATACCCACGGCCACGTGTAACAAGGAGTCGTTCATGAATCGTTGGAATGTCGCAGGTGAGTTGGTCATACCAAAGAACATAACCATGGGTTCGAAGAGCCCTTTATGAGTGAGGAAGGCACCTTTCCACCGGTGCCCATCTTTGATACATACGTTGTTATATCCCCAATGTATGTCAAACTTGGTGAAGGTGTGAGCTCCTTTAAGTTTGTCGAGGAGGTCGGAGATCAGCGGTAGCGGGTAAGCATTGCGAACAGTATGTTCATTGAGATATCGGTAATCTTGGCAGGGGCATAGTTTGCCATCCTTTTTCTTGACGAAGAAAAAGGGGGATGCTTGCGGGGAGTTTGAAGGGCAAATCTTGCCAGCAGTAAGATTTTCATCAAGGAAGTCTTCTGTGGCCTTCTTTTCATCAGGGGTGAGTGGGTAGAGTTTGCCAATCTTCAGGGTGAACAATTCCTTGACGTTGATTTCGTGGTCATAAGGTCGGGAAGGAGGGAGAGAGTTGGCGGATTCTTTGGTGAAGACTGGGGCGAAGTCTTTGTAGACGTCTGGGAGTGTAACTTTTGGTTTAGCCTTTTCGGCAGCTGCCGTGAGTTTGGTGGCGGTAGTAAGCTTGGCAACGAGCTTCGAGTGTGTCTGATGATATCGGGATCCTGACTTGAGGACCCGTTGGCAGGAGTTGTTACGATCCGCTCGCAGGACGAACACTTTTTCTTTACTTTCTCTCTTGGACTAATACTTTCTATTCTCACGCTTAACCTCATTCCTTCCATGTAATTCTACGATATTCCACACATCTCGTAAGCGTGCTTATCCCTCACCACGCAGGTACTCTTTTTCTTCTGATCTTCTCACGCCGTATGCGCCGGCCCTTAACGTCTCTTTCTCTTGCATAGTTTCGCTATTGGCTTCTGCTCTTCTTATGCCGTTTCCTACGCCGGCCCTTAACTGTTGTGACACGTAACTGTCACGCTTTGTATCTCACTATATAAACCCTTCAACAGGGTCTCTTTACGTTCTCTTTAGCTTAGTTCTACCTACGGCTTGTCGCCTAGTTAGTGCTAAACAATCCACTTGTTATTACTCCTCAGTCTTCGTTCTACTATTAAGTGAACGCTTCACACTCGGCTCTACCGCCTTCGTGTGTCTAACCCTCGAACCTTTGACCTGTCTGTCAAGCTAGACGACGGTTACTCTTGAAATCTGTCGGACTCCCTTAACGGGATCCCCAGACCCAGCATCCCCATGGCTGGCTTAACGTCGTCGTATATACGAACGACAGACTACTCCAGCCCTACTAGGCGTTAGTAGGTCTACGCGCGACTATACCCACAGCCATGCATAACAAAAGAACTAAGCTACCTCCTCGTCTGGATACTATCACGTATGCCACCCACCATAGCTTCTCATCGAAACACTCGAACCACCGACCCGTGTTGGAATCCCCGAGAACCTCCTCGCACTTCGCACTCAGACTCCTCTGACACCCCTGACGATCCCAACCAAGCATATTGGGACAAAGACCACGACGAACCTATACTAGACTCAGACGAAGAACTAGCCACCCGCGACCTCTCCCACAATTTCTCTGCCTCCGTACAGATACCCCGTCCTCAGACACCCCCATCCCCGACACCCAGAGCCCAGACCGGCCACATCTTTCCCCCGATTCCTTGTCTCCCCTCACCCACCATGACTACCAAACCCCTCGAACTTTGCATTGGTACTCTGGAAAAATACGATGGAGATTACAAGACGGCCAAACAATGGTTTGACTCCATCGCCTTCTACCTGAACATCAATGCAGACGTCTACAACTCCGACCCAAAGCGCATCGCCTTCGCCCTTTCCTATATGACTAAAGGCCCCGTGCTCACATGGGCCAATACCTTTCGATCCTCAAAAATCACAACAGACAGAACCATCTCAATGGGCTCCTGGTCCAACTTCCGAGATGCCTTTATCTTGGCGTTTAAACACTATGACACCATGGGTAACGCCATCGCCTGGCTCACCACCACCCGCATGACCGCCACCAAGAATGGCGGGCATTCTCCCTCGCTCACCGAATATAACGCTGAATTCCAAAACCAATGTGCCATCACTGGCATCACCGACAACAATGTCCTCATCGGATATTACTCCGCCGCTATCCCCGAGGCCCTCATGCGCCGCATCCTAGCTATGGAAACAATTCCTACCACTGTAGACGCATGGTTAAAAAAGGCCGTAACATTCCAGACCCACATGGAGCGTGCCAAAGAAATCGCTGCCCGCCATAAAACCCCCTCTCGCCACACGTACCACCAATATGCCGCTCCCGCCCCTACCAAGGACCCCAACGCCATGGACATTGACGCCGTCCGCCTCCCACGACTCACCCCTGCTGAACGAGAACAATGTCGAAAAGAAGGAAAATGCTTCCACTGCTGACAGAAAGGACATCGGGCAAACAACTGCCCTACGTTTACTTCAAATACCCCAAGGCCGAAGAAGGTCGTCCGGAGGGTTACAGAAGCAGAAGTCGAGGACGAAAAGGAAGTCCCTTGACTAATTGAGATAGACGACGAAGATTACGATGAAGGAACGAAAGTGTCTCGCGTCGCCATTACCTCTTTGGATTTTTAAAACGGAACGCTGTCTCGACGTCAGTAGTTCCTCCTAATACGTGTGCGCCTGTACTTGTATCCACATCAAAGAAGTCAATACGAATCCCTCTGCAACTTATTGACCCATTGCACACCATGAAAACCGTCGACACTGCGCCCTTATTGATAGCGGCGCAGACATCAATTGTCTTGATTGGGACTTTGCCCGAAAACACAAGCTCCCTCTAGAAAAACTTCCGACACCTATCCCCGTAAACAACGTCGACCAAACTCCAAACGCAAAAGGAGCCATCTGCTACACCGCCTCGCTCTTCACAAACATTGATGGGATCGCCCAGCATGTGCGCTTCCATGTCATGCATTGCGGATCTGAAAACATGATCCTCGGGACACCCTGGTTACGCATTACAAACCCTTCTATAAACTGGTCCTCGCAAACAATCTGTATCCCCGAAGCAGTAGATGAATCGGCATCCTTGTATCACATCCATGTCGCCGATCTCAAACGACATAACGAAGCACAACCCCGAGCACCTCCCTCAAAGCCACCCCGTCATGTTATGGTCGAAACCACCCCTGACCATACCCTCTCTACGTTCCTTGACATGCCAGAAGGAAACCTCTATGTTCACTGCGCGCTCCATGCAAACTCTTGTCAACGAATCCTTAAAACCAGATCCCGATACCATCAGACGCATCCAAAGCTGGTTGCCAAGCTCACCACCGCCACTGAACTTGCAGCTGCCACCGAGAAGGCCAAGTCAAAAGTAACTCTACCTGACGTCTACAAAAACTTCGCCTCCGTCTTTGCCAAAGAATCTGCCGACTCCCTTCCTCCCTCTAGGCCCTACGACCATGAAATCAATGTTAAAGATTCCTTCACTCTGAAAATTGGCAAACTCTACCCACTCACCCCCGATGAAAAGAAAGCCACCGAAGATTTTCTTAACAAAAACCTCGCCGCCGGGAAGATCCGACCTTCGAATTCCCCTCAAGCGTCGCCATTCTTCTTCGTAAAGAAGAAAGATGGAAAACTCCGTCCCTGCCAAGACTACTGTTACCTCAACGAACACACTATCCACGACGCCTACCCACTACCACTCATCTCTGACCTCCTTGATAAACTAAAAGGGGCTCGCACGTTCACCAAGTTTGATGTACGATGGGGATATAACAACGTACGTATAAAGGACGGACACCAATGGAAAGGTGCCTTCCTTACACACAAAGGACTCTTCGAACCAATGGTAATGTTCTTTGGAATGACTAATTCTCCCGCAACATTCCAACGATTCATGAATGACTCCTTTCACGATATGATCGCCGAAGGATGGTTGGTTATTTATATGGATGATCTCCTAATCTTCTCTCCAGACGACGCAACTCACACAGAACGTACTTGCCATGTCCTTCAACGGATGATGGAGCTCGACCTCCATCTCAAACTGGAGAAATGTCAATTCGCAGTCCCCGAGGTGGAATATCTAGGGATGATCGTTAAAGAAGGGCAGCTCGCTATGGACCCCATCAAGCTAGACGGGATCGCTAAATGGCCTACACCACAAAAAGTCAAAGATGTTCGCTCCTTCCTTGGGTTTGCTAATTTCTATAGACGATTTATTCCGGGGTATTCCAATATCGCTCGTCCGCTCATCGACCTCACTAAGAAGACAATGCTGTGGGCCTGGACACCCACGCAACAAACCGCCTTCAATCAACTCAAGGAGTTATTCCTTCGAAAGCCCATGCTCTTCATGCCAGATATCTCTCGCCCTTTTGCCATGGCCACCAACGCTTCCAAATACGCGTCGGGGGGAATCTTATTGCAAACCGACGCAAACGGGGATTGGCACCCCTGTTCATATTTATCACAATCCTTCTCCTCCTCAGTGTTACGATTCGCTCGCAGGACAAACGCTTTCTTTTCTCTTTCTCTTTCGGACTAATACTTTCTATTTCTCACGCTTAACTTCATCTTTCCATGTCGTTCTACGACGTTCCATATATCTCGTAAGCGTGTTTACCCTCCACCGCACAGGT
>JBBPTX010001301.1:0-11050 GCA_038094595.1 Pulveroboletus aff. annulatus
CGAGAAAATACAAAAACACGCACGTACCTCGTATCAAACTGTTGGTTCGTGACCTCGCTGAAATGTCCTAGTCCTCGGAGAAACAAAAAAGTCGTCAACTGAATAGCATACCGGTGGGTTCATCGGTTTACGTCTGCAGAGATGAATGATACTCTCTGACCAAGAATCGACCTACAAGAGACAAAGTGGGAATAATTGACATCGTAATGATGGGTAGGTTCGATGCGTGGCGCCATAGTTCAACTCGAAGGCAGTGTGAATATCAGATTTAGAACCGAGATAGAGTCTACCAAAAAAAGGATACCTAGTCATCAGGAATTCAACAATTCGTTCAAATATCATTCAAACGACATCCGCTTGAACGAATAATGTTGTAAGTCTCTCCAGGGCTTCACTAGCCCCACTCAGGCTCTGACATCCTCAGAGAGCGAGTCTTCAAGTACAACATCCAGAATGAAAACTGTGTCGCCAATACTGTCGTCAAAAATCTTAGTAGTGGTAGGTATATGATTTACCATGTGTTGTCAGAGGACGACAATTGTCTCCTCCTTCAAGCCAGGACGCTTCTCGTCTGCCCCACGACGGTGAAGGTCAGTGAAAGTGTCAGTGGGGCGGCCGGAGTGGTTGATCGCCCGAGCCTTAAAACGCAGTGAATGGTTCCTCCTGCATTCGCGTGGTTGGGAAACATGTAAGAAAAAGATTGCGTGAAAATAGAAGAGAAAACATACTACTTGGATTGACGTCAACATGGGGGGGAGATCCTATGCCAGTCCCCAGTAAAATACGAGGTATGACTATCGGATTGAGACATGTGAAAAGGTGGGTAGCTTGGTCCGCTCGTAGCCGAAGTAATTAGTCGTGGTGAAAGGTGCCCGGGAAAATGTTTACCAACTGGTGAGATGCAAGCGCTTGATTAGCTGAACTGTTCAAGCTCCGCGTGAAATTGATGCCGGCCGCGAGATGCCGTACTTCCGAAAACACGTAGCTGCTCTACATCGTGCAACTGCGCCGACGATCTCCATGGCCAACGACGAGGTGATTATGGCAGAAAATATTTCGACCAAACACACTCAACACAGTATCTGAACCACCACCAGACTCAGCAGGCAACGTGACGACAATGGCACGACGACAACAGGATGCATCATGCACGGGTGGCCATAGTAAGTACTAGTGGTTTGCGGAGCATGACTTTGATCAAACCACCTTTCCAGCTTGCCTCATCTGCGTGGCAAGTCCTGATGGTGTACAGAACATTTATTGTGTTCATAGGATGTGGATACTCTAGGTACGTGTCCCCGAGCCGGCTCGTCTTCGTGAGATTCTTGCCGACACACCGCATCTTCATCAACCGTCGCCTTCGTTTCGAGTCGTATCGACTCGCGGTGCATGTCAGTCATTTCGTCGCCCATCTGCTCTCTCACTGTCAGCCGTCGCCTGTTGTTCCGACGTGTGGCATCGGTCCCGACATTTCTCAGGCCTCATCTGTTCATATCACCACCTCATCTCGATGTGGCGCATTTGTTTCCGTCGCTTTTCTGATCTGTATGATGTAGACGTGATCTGTGTCGTCTTTCTCCCACCGACGCCCGCTCTTCTCATGAGAGCGGCGTTGTCGGTCCAAAATCCATGTATAATATCTGTTGTGGGGATTTCTCCATCGTCCGAGAGTAAGCCCCCGAAGACGGCATCCAGTATTGCTGTCAACGGATTCACTAGTAGCAACAGTTAATCTATAGGCACGTATAAATCACCTTGCATTGTCAGAGGAGGATGGCTGTCTCCTAGTCGAGGACGCTTCTCGTCTGTCCCATGACACACTACTACCGGGTTGCTGAAGTGAATGTCAGCGAAGGTGCCAGTGAGGTGGCCGGTTGATCTCCCGGGCTCTGAAAGACAGTACGATTGTCGAATTGGGGCAGGTGAAAAGGTGGGTAATGAACTGAACTTCCTGCGAGCGGGTAACTTGGAAGTCTGCTCGTAACCGTGGTGAGAGCAAGCGCCTGGGGAAATGTCGGTACGAAGGCAGTCGCTCGTCGATGTGGTGGACAGTCTAGGTATGTGTCCCATCTTCAAATCTGCCAATATTGGTGAGTCGAGTCGTATCGACGTGCTTCAAGGTCCGTCCTGCACTCTACTCTGTTGGTCGTTGTCTTACACGGCGTGACATCGCTCCCAACACTTCTCCATACTCGCTCCATTTGTCTATACGGCCGCTTCGGCCAGCACATCGACATACTGCGCTTGTTTACGTCGTGTTTCTGGTGTATCTGCGTGATACGGTATGTTCTCTGCCATTTTGAAGTGTCCCGTCCCTCCCGATGATCTTCAAACTGATTTTCTTCCCTCTAGAGCGGTCTGGATTTTTGTGTCTCTGGATAATGCGTGCTGCCGTTGACTTGCTAACATCTGTGGACGCTACGAAGACCGGTATAGATCTGGTACGTCTTCCCTCCTGAAGTATTTCGATCCGACCTGCTCTCCCATAGAGCTCTCTGTGCCCTTGTCTGCCCTCACATCGCTTCTCTAAGTAAATTCCTAGGACGTTCTGGTAGCCGACCAGAATGTCAAATCTCTACCTTATTCATGTCTTGCACGAGCTGCGAGTATTTATTGATCCATTCTTACCTCACAGGTTACTTCTCAGCATCTTCAGACCCCACAAAATGACGACGTCGTCAACATCATGTCATCAACATCTCCGCGTACAATAGCACGATGACATTGACGACAACAACATGACGATGACGGTCGTGCCACTGCACCACAACGATGCGGGAACAATTGTGTCCATGCCCCGACACGACAACACCGGGAGCGACGAGAACGACACCACACCAACATGGATGACCCAGTGGGTGTGCCTGTGCCTTTCTTTCGAGCTTGCACAAGACGACGGTCCGCATAATAGTCGGGGTGTTTAGTGGCTGGTAGATGCCGAGTGAACGATTCATTGGGCAGATTGACTGCGCTGGCTATCCATGGCTACATGCTTTTGTCGTCAGTAACTTCAATAACCCAGCGAGACAACGCTCAGCGGTACGACACCGTAGAGAGTCTGCATGGCGATGCCGTGTCAAATTTTTTTGATCGCTAAGGTACAGCATTAACCATTGCCTCAACCACCACACAGTTACAACTTACAAGTATTTTGACTTCCATCTAATGCCGATCGGCTATGGTTGGCGATGCGAAAATTAGCAGCTTGTACAAGACTGGCACCGACTGCAAACAACTTGAACTCGAAACTTTACATTGCACAGACCAACAACTACGACTCTCGACATACAACGTACAGCAACAACTATAGAATTACGCAACTACATGAGCACATGTGAACATCAAAGTCGATATGCTCGTCTTGATGCTCAGTAGCAAAGGACTTCGCCACTGGTGTTCTTCAGGATTCCCTCCATGGTGGCATGCTGATTGAGAGCGGTATAAGCGACACGGCTTCCATACTCAATGCTGTCCGCGAGGGCTTGCTCTCCGAGGATATCGTAGGCCAGATCGAACCAGTATAATTTGGGAGGCCATTGTGTGGTTATCTGTCAGCCAGATGTCATCTAAATGAAGGGAAGGTCAATAAAGAATGATTACGTTCTGCTTGCCAACTGGCTCGTTAGCGAGTGCACCCTTTGCATCCTCCTGGACGCTGTCCTCGAGGGCTTGCTCTCTGAGGATGTCAGAGTCCGATTGGACCCATATGGTGTAGTGTACCTGTTCAACCCATTGAAGTCGAGAACATTGCCAGTGATAGAGATTGTTTACGTTCTGCTTTCCAACCGGTTTGTTGGCGAGCGTGGCCTCGGCATCCTTCTGGACGCTGTCCTCGAGGGCTTGCTCTCTGAGGATGTCGGAGGCTGAGTGGGGCCAGTGAAGCTCTGGAGAAATCCATACAACAGACATCTGCTCAACCGTATGACATCAGAAGCACGAAGGACATTCATGGAAAGCAAAGACATACAGATATGGTTTGCGGGTTTGAGGTAGACAATAATATTTGAACGGACTGTTGGACTCGTGCTGACTTGGACGCCTGTATTTATACCCCTATGAGGATCCAAACATGGAGTCACGCCAACGCCCACACTTTCGAGTTGAACTATCACCTTCTTAGTCTAGCTCAGGCAATCACATCATACATCAAACCTACACATCGTTACGATGTCAATTTTTCCCTCTACAGTCGTCTGTGCCTTTCTTCTGCGCTAGGGGGGCTTAAGGCGAGAATAGAAGTTAGCGACATACGACGAGCCAGTGTGGAGTGGTGAGGAGAGAGAGGTTGGGCGAAAGCCGGAGGCTTTTTCGGACCGAAACTGGGCCCGCTCCTGTCGGGGCGAGATCGCGCTGTGTGGGCGGGTTGGGCGCCGAAACAGTTGAGCGCAGAACGACGGAGGCGAGAGAAGCAGCGTCGGACGATTGTATACTTAGCGGAATGAGTCCGCGAGCTGTGAGTGGGTGCGGTGGGTGGGTGTGAAAAACGAGTGGAATGAGAACTACGCTACGGAGAGGAGAGACTCGAGAAGGAAGAAGAGAAGAAAGGTGCCAGTGAAGCCCGAATCCCGCTTTACACAGGGCCTATGTAAAGCGGGATTCGGGCTTCACTGCCACCTCATAGACCAAATGCTACGCCGCCTCGGAGCTTGGCTAACGTAGCCCGCCATCCTAACCCATACCCCATATAACCCATACTCTGTGATAACACATACATTTTCGGATTTCCCGAGTTGGTATGCTGAGATTTCACATCCATAATCCATACTCTTTGGACTGTGCTGCGGGTGTGCGACGTGGAGATGCGGGTGATGGAGAGTGAGAGTGGGCAAAGCGCGTAGCGCTTTCGACCCCGAACAGCAGCGGGGGCCAGGCATGAGCTGCGAGGGTGGGTGGGAACACCTCGCAGGGAGCCCAGATCCTGCCAGCCGACACGCTCGAGATCCCAGGATGGGGAGGCGGCTGCGAGGTGCCGAAAACGGGTTTTGAGGCCTGAGTGTGGTGGGTGGGTGTGACGAAAGGCGGCGAGGAGCGGGCGAGAAGCAGGACAGGCAAAGTGGTGGCGCAAGACGAGAAAGCGCCGCCGCTAGCCTGCGCTTGTCCAAAGACATAGCTCTGCGGCGTGCTCGTTCCTCCGCCTCAGACCGGCACTCTGCCATACCCCATACCCCATAGCATTTTTCCCTTCGCATAACCCATACTCAATCTTAGCTAAGTACAAAAATACCTAATTTGGACACCTGATTATATAATTATTGGTTTTGCCCGAGTCCAAGGATGGCAACAGGGATCCGAAACACGATCTTCTTTGCATCATGAAACCACCCATAGAATTGCTCAAAAAAGGCTTAACGATACCTCGCAATCAAGTTCGGGACAGAAAGACCAAGCTTGAGCTTGAGCTGCAGGCTGGTCATTCAATATCCGAGGCAGATCAAGATTGGCTGGACTCCGATGGGAATTTAATAGACGAAGAGTAATCGAGAAGTTGGAGAGTGCACTTGATTACGAGCAATGTATTGATGGGTTTGGTCCACAGGAGAAGCTATTGTACAGAAACTAGGAGCCTCAGTGGAAAAAAAAGGAAATGTGGCACGATCGAAGAAGCGGAAACATATGAGCCTGGGCTCTTCAAATTTCATGATTCACTCCACAACAACTGTCTTTGTTTTATAGGTGCTACTACCCAGGCTGGCAAACCGAGTCGTGTTCCAATTCCATATGTACGCAAATGCTCTCTGACGTAAAATTGACTGCGGGCAGAGAAGTTCAAAAACTACGTGGGGTTCTTGTTCATCTCCGTAGTTCGGGTACTTGCAGACCTGAGACCACTAAGCTATTGTTGTTTAATCGGTTCTCTGAATGGAAGCAGAACACGTTACTGATGGATGAATCTAGTCAAGAACCTGACAGTGACAATGCCCCACCCTCAGGCTTCGCGTAGATAAGGAAAATAACATTCTCACCCACCGGCAACGTTGCTCTGGTGATATGGTTCCATGTATCACAGTTCATCTTCCGTAAGTTGAACCCAGGGAGAAACATTTGTTGGTATTGTTTAGTTTCAGAGGCCATTCTGGACGCTCAATCCGATACTTTGGGGATGGTATGAAACGAGCGAGGTGGCATGAACTACCCAACATCCCCCCATAGGCTACTGTTGTGCTTTACAATGGCGACACCTCACGAGTACAACTTCTACTTCATTCTTCTCGGTGATCCCAATGTCACCATCAGCTAGTCTCAACAGTAAAACATCGGGCAGTATAATCCAAGGGGACCTTGTCGAGGTATCGTAATCAAGGGTTCAATACTCACCATCCCCATGGATCCGCCCTACAAGATATTCTGACTGGTAGTCCCATCGCGACGATGTTAGGTGTCCTTACGAGTACACCGCGAGATACGGATCGGACAAGGTCTATACGACCCATAGAGATGGCTTACCTGTGACCTGACACCCTTTAGTGAGAATCCAGTGTTCGCCTTGCCACTAGCAAGCGCCTTTGATGCATCATCATGGACGCAACGAGGCGCGGCTCGAATTTATGTGGCCTAGAATGCTCACTAATCAGTTTGTTGTTGGTTATATGTCAGCTGATACGCACCAACTAACTTACCTGTGTCGGCAAAACATAAAACCTAGGATCAAAGTTGACGGAGTAACCCCCACTGGCACCGGCAGATCCCGCCGGTTATTATCGCTCGTCAGCGCCTCCCACAAATGGCTCCTCGATGACGCGAGAAAGCCTGTATTGTATTTTGCCCGGCACTCCAATCCTTGGTAGTACGCCCTGGAATCTTCGAATCAACGTGGTTGCACCCTCAGTTTCGTTTAGCAGGGCTGATCAACTGGCTGAATCGTTCAAGCTCCGCATGAAAAAGTTGACAGCATACCCACAACATCGTGCAACTGCGTCGACAATGTCCATGGCCAACGGCAAAGTGACCACAACAACACAGCAGGTGAGCAGTTGAACCTCCACCAGAGTCAGCCGGAGGACATGACGTCAATGACACGATGACAGTGGACCAGGATGTATCTCGTAGAGGTCGCCATAAGTGGTTTACGGAGCTGGACTAAAACGACTCTGATCAGACCGCGTGGTAAGTTCTGATGGTGTACAGAACATTTATTGTGCTCGTAAGATGTAGTGGACACTCGGTATGTATCCTGACTTGTTTTCATGAGATTTTTGCTCACACATCGCATCTTTATCGGCCAGCGTCTTTATTTCTTTCGAGTCGTATCGACTTACGGTGTATGTCGCTCACTTCATCACACACCTGCTCTCCCACTCTGCTGGTCGCCGTCTGCGTTGTTCCGACACGTCATTGCTACAGTACGTCCTTCGAAGTATTTCAATTTGACCTGCTCTCTCGCCTTGTGTCCCCATCCGGCTTCGGTGCGTTCATATCGCTTTAGGACGCTCTGGTAGCCACCCAGTATGTCGAAAGTCGCACCTTGTTGATCTATTCTCACGTGTTCAGTACTCTCACCAGTTACTTCTCAGCATCCTCACAGACCCCACGGAGTGACATCGTCGAAATCATACCATCAATGCCGCCGTGTGCACTGGCACGATGACATTAACGATGACGACATGGCAACAATGATCGTGCTTCCGAATCACGACGATGCAAGAACAATTGTGTCGATGCGCTGACACGACAACACTGAGTGCGATGAGGACGATGCCACATCAACATGGATGACCTGGCGGGTATACCTGTGCCTTTCTTTAGGGCTTGCACGTTTGCAAGATAGTCGAGACACTTGGTGGATTCGTTGGACCGATTGACTGCTTCGGCTATTCGTGGCTACCTGCTTTTGTCGTCAATCACTTCGGCATCCTGATAAGACGACACACAATCCACCTCAATGGTATGAGCCTATGTAGGGTCTGTGTATGATACCACTGCGTCTGAAAAATTTGATCGTCCGGGTACATTAGTTACTACAATCAATGACTACCACTTAACCATCGTTTCCGCTCCAGTCGTGTTTTGACTTCCATCTAATGCCGATTAACTACAGTCAGTGACGCCAAAATCAGCAGACTTGTACAAGACAAGCACCGCAAGCAACTCGAAACTTTACATTGTGACAACCAACGACTACGACTCTAGGAAGATCTACAGCGAGCAAAGACATACAGATATTATTTGCGAGTAACAGGTAGACAATGATATTTGAACTTGCTGACTTGAGTCCTTGTACTTATACCCCTCTGGCCTTGGTATCCTTTTGGGGTGGGCTCCTCATCTCGGTTTGAAACCTGATACCTACTAGTACTACACCTTTGAGAAAGTTCAAAGGAGATAGGTTAATTTCACATCATCCATCACCCTTCTTCTCAATATCGGCATGACCGGGAAGTAAGAGAATGATATGTGAAGTAGCCTGAGGAGTCCACACATAAACCAAGCTTGTCACCATAAGTAATATACTGCCTGTAGGCTCCCGATTGTATCAACCATTTCTGTGGGGGAAATCTCGATGCTCTTGGTACTCATATATGAGGTACCCTGAACACGCGTTGTATAACAGAATGTGGTCATAAAAGGTACAGTATATTGAGTCCCATCACTGGTGTGAACATTGTCAGGAATGTACTGTATGTACATGTCAATGCGAGGAGCGGTGGAGATGAAGTCAACTACTTGAAGAGGATGCTGAAAATGTAGCAAATGTTCATCTTCAGCCGATCCACGCCACTCCTGATGAGTCTACCTAAGGAATGTTACGCATGGCCGTGGATGTGGTCGCACGTAGACCTACTAACGCCTAGCAGGGTCAAAGGTTCAGTCGTTTGTATTGACGACGACACTTGGTCCAGCCGTAGGGTCGCTGGATTGAGGGTACCGTCAAGATGACAGGTCAAGGTAACCGCTGTCTAGCTTGACTAGTGGGTCAAAGGTTCGAGGGGAAGACACATGAAGGCTGGTGAACCGTAGTGTGAAGCGCTCACTTAATGGTAGAGTGGAGACACAAGGAGTAAATGTTACGATTCACTCGCAGGACGAACACTTTTTCTCTTTTATCAATATCGGACTAATACTTTCCATTTCTCACGCTTAAAAAACCATTCCTTCCATGTCGTTCTACGACATTCCACTCATCTTGTAAGCATGCTTATTCCTCCACCGTGCAGGTACTCTTTATCTTCTGATCTTCTCATGCCGTATGCGCCGGCCCTTAACATTTCTTTCTCATGCGTGGTTTTGCCATTTGCTTTCTATTTCTAATGCCGCTTCCCACGCCGACCCCTAACGACTGTGACACATAACTGTCACGCTTCTTACTTCACTATATAAACCCTCCAACAGGGACACCTCCTTTTCTCCCTAGCTTAGTTCTACCTATGGCTTATCGCCTAGTTAGCACTAGCAATCTACTTGCCTTAGCTCCTCAGTCTTCGTTCTACTATTAAGTGAACGCTTCGCGCTACGGCTCGCCCGCCTTCGCGTGTCTAAACCCTTGAACCCTTGACCTGCTAGTCAAGCTAGACAGCGGTTTACCCTTCGACCCATCAACATCCTTGACGGTACTCTCGACCCAGCAACCCCACGGCTGGCCCTATGTCGTCGTCGACATGAACGACAGAACCCTTGACCCTACTAGGCGTTAGTAGGTCTACGCGCGACCATACCCATGGCCACGCGTAACAGTAAAGACGATGGATTGCTAGTACTAACTAGGCGACAAGCCGTAGGTAGAACTAAGCTGAAGAAGCGAATGACCCAGTTGAAGGGTTTATATAGGGAAGTAAAAGCGTGACAGTTATGTGTCATGATGGTTAAGGGCCAGCGTGGGAAGTGGCATTAGAAATGGAGAACCAATAGCAAAACCACGCATGAGAAGGAGACATTAAGGGCTGGCGCATACGGCATGAGAAGATCGGAAGAAAAGGAGTACCTGCACAGTGGTGGATAAGCATGCTTACGAGATGTATGGAATGTCGTGGAACAACATGGAAGGAGTGAGGTTAAGCGTGAGAAATGGAAAGTATTAGTCTGAAAGAGAAAGCAAAGAAAAAGTGTTCGTCCTGCGAGTGAGTCATAACAAGGAACGTACTTGACCTAGCTCTCCAATATAATCCAGACTTGTTTGACACTCATGTCAGAAATGTGAGTCATTCATTTGCATGGCATTCATGTAATAGCCTGGAGCTGGGCCCAAGAAAAATGGGTGATGAATCCTATATGAAATACTTACCATGACCACATTGATAAGTGGTCTCTGCTTGAACAATGGCACACCATAACAATTTGTTCCAAAAATTGTGGATCGCACAGCACTCCAATACTTGGTAATATGTCTTTCTCTGAATCAACTGGGTATGCCTCCAGTTCGTTAACTTGGACCACAGGTTAAAACTCTTGCAGTCGGACCACTGCCAACTGGTAAGAGGCTAGCATTGATTGGCTGAATTGTTCAAGCTCCACATGAAATCATGAGCAATGCAACTGTGCTGACAATCTCAGGCTCCATGGCCACTGGCAATGGCGAAGTGATTATGATAGAAAATATAATTCAACCAAACATGCCTGTTGGCACTGTCAACACGGCAGTTGAACATTCTGAACTACCACCAGAGTTGGCTGGACAATGTGACAACAATGACATTATGATGATGGATCAGCTTGGGGGTGAGTTAGTTCTGATGGTGCACAGAACATTAATTGTGCTCATAGGACATAGTGGACAATCTACAGTGACTTCAAAAAGTGTTACAATGTTTGACTAAAATGCAATGTGTGCAGTACATTGCAACCATCCGTGGGAATTTCACTTAGGTTATGTGAGATGAAATATGGTTCATACTCTCAGCTACCAAAATGGTCCCTGGGTCATGTGATTTGGTTCAGGGGCTGGTGAGATATGGCCATTTCAAAACAGCAATACCATTGTAATGCTTTTTAGACTTTTGATATAAATGAAGTATTTCTGATATATTAGTACATGGTATAGCCTCCCTTTGCCTTGATCACTGCCTCAACCCTCCAAGACATGCTCTCAATCAACTTCTGACACTCCTCAGCAGATATC
>JBBPTX010001302.1:0-11047 GCA_038094595.1 Pulveroboletus aff. annulatus
GACTGGACGGAGCTCAGTCTCCAGTCTAGTTCTCTTGTTCTCTGCCTACACAGTAGTCTTAAGATACCTTCTCCTCTCGACGTCTATCTGATAGTGATTGCCTGCAAGAGATTGTAGTCGCAACAGAGGGATGATGGGTCAAGGTGTTATGTGTGGCTTGGGTGAAGTTGTATGTAGACCTACTAATGCCTAGTAGGGTCGAGGGTTCGGTCGTTCGTGTATACGACGACGTAGGGCCAGCCATGGGGATGCTGGGTCAAGGTACCATCAAGGGTGTTGACAGGTTGAGGATAATCGCTCCCTAGCTTGGAAGCGGGTTGGGAGTTCAAGAGTTCAAGGACACATGAAGATGATGAGCTGAGTATGAAGCATTCACTTAATAGTAGAATGAAGACTTAGAAGTAAAAGGCAGGTGGACTGCTAGTGCTAACTAGGCGACAAGCTGTAGGTAGAACTAAGCTAAGGAAAAGAGACTAAAGGCCCTGTTGAAGGGTTTATATAGTGAAGTAAAAGTGTGATGGTAACGCATCACAATGGTTAAGGGCCAGCATGAGAAACGGTGGTAGAATATGAAGGAATGTCATGGAACCTGTTACAGCTATGTATTTTTCACCTTTACTTTGCGCATATGGATGCTTCCTTTATCTTATCAAGGGAAACCCGACTTAGACACTGTGCTAGACACAGGGGATCTATGGGCCCTTCTAGATCAGTGGGCTTCATCCTCAGCTCTTCACCTTTCGCCCCACTGATCACAACACGTATTTAATACATCATGATCATCACAAACCTCACATCAGTCACCCCCTCATTGTGATGTGATCCCTTATCTTTAATTACTATTGACATCTCCCATTCCACCCACCCACAGCAGATCAATGGCTGGTAGCCTTGTGTATGTATTAATCTCCATTACAGGCCGACTCCTCATGTCAATCATGTTGGGCCTAGGGGATGGACTTATGTAGGTACGTATCTAGATCAGTACACAACATGTATCTACATATAGAATAGTATATAAAGCAAGACTGGACGGAGCTCAGTCTCTAGTCTAGTTCTCCTGTTTAACTGCCTACAAAGCATCTCTAAGAATCCTCTCAACATCTAAGTAATTGGTGATTGCCTACAAAGACTGTAGTTGCAACACTAGAACTAGACTGTCTTACACTCTCGTACCCAATCACCACAGAAAGTCAAGAATGTGCACTAGTCTCCTCACTTGTCCCCTCGCTTTCACAAGTGAGCACGTCCTCTAGTCACTAGGAGTAGTACTAAGGGCATTCTACTCAGTGCCTATTTCATTTCACCGATCCTTACTCCCCTTCCTTGTCTACGTCCCCCATGTGGATGAAGCACAACCTTGGGAACTCGCAGACATTCCAGTTGCCTTAGGAGAACCAGTAGTAGTTAAAGTAGAAAGCAGGGAGCACTCGCTAGCAACAGTGAGCACAAGGAGTGAAGTCGACCCAAACAACTGGCCAGACGTTGCAGTCAGCGAAGAAGAATTTTGGAGACTGCTAGAACAGGACCTCCAACCAAGAAGCTTTGGTAATGGAGCAGACATTGACATTATCACCACAGACATAAGGTTCACTGGACATACATATTACTGGGAAACCACACCAACAGCAGAAACCCTAAGCCCCATCACAGACAACGCTTCACTTCACTACCCCACAACCCCTATTCCTGATGTCATCAGGAACCAAGAACCAGACCCCTACACGTGGCCCACAACCTGGAGAAATGTGCACCTAGAAGCAACCCTAGAAGTGCAACAGTTTGAAAGAGAAGCAAGCATAGCCAGGAGGTGATATAGAGAAGCCTCAGAGATAAAAGAAGAAGATAGAGATTTAGCCCCTCACACGAAGAGACAGCGTCGTGAGTATCCACAAACGATCAGGAGGAATGATTGTTTCAGTCAAGTACAGCTAAGAGTATAGCAAAAAAAAGTCATACAAGTACTAGCCATCCACACTTTACAATCACAATGTCTTTCATTCCTACTACAGCACAAGATCCCTGTTACATGTGGCCTGGGTAGGGTCGCACGTAGCCCTGCTAATGACCTAATTGAGAGCAGTCGTGGGTTCAACCGTCGGAGGTGGATAGTGGTGGTGGCATGAAGGGGTGCCCAAGGATCCAAGGGACGTCTGCGAGAGTGTTGCAGTCATATAGGGTTCACTCAAGAGTTGAACTTGGGACTTGTAGAGGTGGGGAATCAAAGGAGAGCTTATATTCGCAAGGTAAGGGACTAGGCCGATACACAGGGTACTAAGGAATGAGTACTAAGAAGACAAGTCAACCTCTAAGGTATGGACTATGTAACAGTGACCGTGGATACATAAGAGTCCATGGGGTATGCGGATGATAACGAAGGTGATGCTTAAAGAGCATGATAGTGATATCAGGGGGAAGGCGGCGAGGAAGGACATGCCTGCCTGCAGACAAGAGGAATGGGGGATAGGGCGAGGTCGGATGATAAGAGTGATATGACTGTGGGTGTACGAGGGAGCCTCAAGGGCAGAGGGGTTCAATGAACACGGGGGTCAAGGGTGCGAGAGTGGGCCATCCTCCATGGGAGCTCTTTAATGGCACAAAGAGGTAACAGGATGGTGAGGATGCCGACAAGACATTGCCGCTACCTTGCTAAGCAACGGAGCACGAGGACGAGGGTTCAAGGGTGATGATGGTGATGAGGGCCAGAGAATAACGAGAGGGATGATGGGTATGCTGAGGTGAGTGTTGAGGAAAGAGGAGAGACTAGGGGACCTCCCACCGGGGGATTGGTAGGGAGGTCTAAGCTAAGGGAAAGGCATAAGGCCAGATCGACTGGTATACATATATAGTGAAAGGTGACGGTGTGACCGTAACGTCACAGGGTCAAGGGTATGGGTTAAGGGCTGGTGTGGGAAGTGGCAATGGAATGTGAAAGAACAAGGGAGAATGTGATAGAACCCACGCGTTGGAGACAGCCGGGCGCTCTGGCTGCTCTGATGATGCGAGCTCCTCGCTGCGCGATGTGGTTCTGATTCGCTGCTATGGACACACAAGCATGGCCTCTTCGGGCCATGCTGACTAAGCTAAACTGCTCCTGACCTCGCTCCTGCCCTGGCTCCTGACCTGGCCTCGTTGGGCTCCCCTACTCCATGTGCCCCCCCAAAAAATGGCGACGTCCCTGTCGCCGGCTGCTCCCGCACCTCGCAACACTTCTTCTTCTGTCCCCTCTATGGTAGA
Organism: Pulveroboletus aff. annulatus; assembly: GCA_038094595.1. Lineage (NCBI taxonomy): Eukaryota > Fungi > Basidiomycota > Agaricomycetes > Boletales > Boletaceae > Pulveroboletus > Pulveroboletus aff. annulatus. The sequence continues at coordinate 3,238 of JBBPTX010001302.1, forward strand.
CATCTCCTATTCCGTCGTTTGGTTCTCTCCTTCGTACGTCTAATCCTCTCCCTCGTCTGCTGTGAGCCATTCCTCATCATCTTGAGTGTCCTCTCCTGCATTCTGTCCGACCTCGTCTGTCCTTTCCATTGGGTTCTCCATGTCTGCGTTCCCCTCTAGTGGTTGTTACAGCTATATATTTTTCATCTTTCATCTTTGCGCATAAAGACGCTTTCTCTATCTTATCAAGGGAAAACCCGACCTAGACACTGTGCCAGACACAGGGGATCTACGGGCCCTTCTAGATCAGTGGGCTTCACTTTCAGCTCCTCACTTTCGCCCCACTGATCACAGCACGTATTTAATACTTCGTGATCATCACAGACCTCACTACAGTCACCTCATCACTGTGATGTGATCTCTTATCTTTAATTACCGTTGACATCTTCCATTCTACCACCTGCAGCAGATCAACGGCTGGTAACCTCATGTATTTATTAATCTCTGCTACAGGCCGACTCCTCATGTTAATCATGTTGGGCCTAGGGGATGGACTTATGTAGATACGTATCTAGATTGGTACACAACATGTATCTACACATAGAATAATATATAAAGCGAGACTGGATGGAGCTCAGTCTCCAGTCTAGTTCTCCTGTTTTACTGCCTACAAAGTACATCTAAGAATCCTTTCGACGTCTAAGTATTGGTGATTGCCTACAAGATTGTAGTCGCAACAGCAGGGATATTAGTTTCGGCAATCACCGAAGGAAGGGCGTGGGGTTCGTATCCCATCATGAGGTAAAACGGAGATCGGCCCGTGACGGAATGAGGGCAGTGATTGTGGGTAAATTTGGTGTGGGAGATGTGATCAGACCAAGTAGAGGGGTGATCCCCACAGTAGATGCGGAGGTAAGTCTCAACTTCTTGGTTGACGTGTTCAGTTTCGCCGTCAGTTTGTGGGTGATATGCCATGGAGAGGGAAAGATCATAATTAAGAAGTCTCCTGAGTTCTTTGGCGAAGGCAGAGGTGAACTGTGGGCCACGATCTGAGATAACTTTCTCGTAGAGACCGAAACGGAGGTAGACTTTGTGGAAAAAGAGCGCGGCAATGCCTTCTGCGGTGATCGATTTCTTCGTGGGGCAAAGAATCACTCCCTTAGTAAGGCCGTGGTCCACCACGACCAACAACGAGTCAAATCCCCTGGACAGCGGGAGATTAGTGATGAGATCGCAGGAGATCTGCTGGAAAGGGCGGGAGCAAGAGGAAGGGATGGGAACGAGTGGGGGAGTGGTAGGGTGAGTGTTTGCTTTGTTGCGCTGGCACACGGTGCAGCCTTCAACGTAAGAGCAAACAAAGGTGGTAAGGCCCGGCCACCAGAACTCAGAGGCAACAAGTTGGCGGGTTTTAAGGTAGCCAGGGTGACCAGCGGAAGCATGGTCATGGGAGCGTTGGACGACAGCGCGACGAAGGTCACGGTCAGGAGGGACGTAGACGTGTCCCTGATACTGGAGGACGCCATCGGAGTATTGCCAATCAGCAAGGCGGGAGTGAAAGGCGGGGGGAAGAGAACCATCGAGTTCTTGCAATTTGTGGAGAACGAGGTCATTGTTACGATCCATCGTGCCGGGCACGTCTCTTGCAGTAGGTGCTGGTAATTGCTAGCCCTCTGTATCCTCTCTTTCTTCTCTTTTCTCCTGCGTGTACGCTCACTCTTCCGCTCTTCTCACGGTTGACCGCGCCAACCCTTTACCCTTGCCCCTCGGCCCTCCGAGATCCCCGTCACACGTACGTTATCCTACTTACGTGTCTTGTGCACTTATCTCCCTCGTGTTGCCTTATCGCACACTTGTTCCACCTTCATACGCCGCATGCACCGGCACTTTGCGTTTCCCTCTCACGCGTGGTTCTTACGCCTTCCATGGCATTCCTTCGCATTCTATTGCCGCTTCCCACGCCGGCCCTTAACTCATACCCTTGACCCTGTGACGTTACTGTCATGCGTCACCTTTCACTATATATACCAGTCGATCTGGCCTTATGCCTCTTCCTTAGCTTGAGCTTCCCTGCGGTTACTTTAGTACCCTAGTCAAGCAATATAGCCTCCCTTCGAACCCCCTCACCTCTGCGAGTCTCGTTCGACTCTTGAGTGAACACTGCACGTCCAAGACACTCTCTTAGACGTCCTTTAGAACCCTCGGGCGCTGTCAAGTGCCACCACCGCCGTCGTCACCTGATGGTTGAACCCTCGACCAGTGATAGCAGGGCTACGTGCAACCCTACCCGGGCCACATGTAACAGTCATCAGAGGAGGAGGCGGAGGCGATGTGGTTGGAGAGGGCGGAGTCAATGAGGCGGACGAAGAGGGCATTGGGGAGGAGGGTGACACCGATGTTGTCAGAGTCAGCGCGAGGGAGGAGGTCGGGGCGGCAAGAGAGAGCATCCAGGGCGGCGAGTTGGTTTCCAGGGACATGGGTGATTGAGTAATCGTAGTCAGCTAGGTCAAGGAGCCAGCGAGCTTGACGCCGATTGAGGTCTTGAGGGCGGCGGAAGTACATTAAGTTTTTGTGGTCAGAGAAAACTTTGATGGAAAAGGGAGAGCCATGGAGGTATTGCCTCCGGGCTTTGAAACCACGGATAATGGCCAAGAGCTCCCTGTCGTGGATATCATAGTTGTGTTCTGAGGAGGAGAACGATTGTGATAAGTAAGAACAGGGGTGCCAATCCCCATTCGCATCGGTTTGCAATAGAATACCACCCGACGCGTATTTGGAAGCGTCGGTGGCCATGGCAAAGGGTCGAGAAATATCAGGCATGAAAAGAACAGGCTTACGAAGGAACAGCTCTTTGAGCTGTTCGAAAGCAGTTTGCTGTGCGGGACTCCAAGTCCAGGGCATGGTTTTCTTAGTAAGATCGATGAGGGGTCAGGCAATGTTGGAGTATCCCGGGATAAATCATCTGTAGAAATTAGCGAAACCAAGGAAGGAATGGACGTCTTTGACTTTTTGTGGCGTAGGCCACCTAGCAATCCCGTCAAGCTTAACGGGATCCATAGTGAGGTGTCTGTTACGATTCGTCGTGCCGGGCACGTCTTTTCCTTTCTCTTTCCCTTTTCTCTTGTGCGTACACTCACTCTTCCGCTCTTCTCCGATTGTCCGCGCCAACCCTTTACCCTTGTCCCTCGGCTCTCCGAGGTCCCCGCTACACATACGTATTCATACTTACATGTCCTTGTGCACTTATCTCCCTCGTGTTGCCTTATCGCACACGTGTTTACTCTTCTTACGCCGCATGCACCGGCACTTTGCGTTTCCCTCTCATGCGTGGTTCTTACGCCTTCCATGGCATTCCTTCACATTCTATCGCTGCTTCCCATGCCGGCCCTTAACCCATACCCTTGACCCTGTGACGTTACGGTCACACTGTCACCTTTCACTATATATACCAGTCAATCTGGCCTTATGCCTTTCTCTTAGCTTTGATCTCCCTACCAATCCTCCGGTAGGGGATACCTCCTCTCCTTCGCTGCTCGAGACTGGCTCTCGTCATCGTATCCCTCGACGCTCGCCTCAGTGTACCCATCCTCCTTCTCTCTCTCGTCGGTCGTCGTCTACGCCGTCGTCATCTGCCCTCGTCACCCTTGAACCCTCGTCCTCGTGCTCCGTTGCTTAGCAAGGTAGCGGTAACGTCTCGTTGGGATCCTCACCCCTCGTTACCTCTTCATGTCATTAAAGAGCCCCCGTGGAGGATCGTCCGTCTCTCGCATCCTTGACCCCCGTGTTCATTGACCCCCTTGTCCTTGAGGCTACCCCGCATCCCACAGTTGTACCCTCCTCGCCCCCACCTTGCCTGTAACCCCATCTCCCCTTCACACTCCTTAGTCGTGCTCCGTTCATATGGGCACTAAGGAGTATTCCCTAGATACCACTACTACGCTCTCTTGCACACCTTCATTAGTCATACCTTAGCTTTGACTTGTTACTTGTCCCTTAGTAACCCTGTCATAGGACTATTCCCTTGCCCTAGACAATCAGAGCTTATCCTTATCCCCCTCACCTCTGCGAGTCCCGTTCTACTCCTGAGTGAACCTCGACGCCTAGGACACTTCTCCTTCACGTATCTCCGACGTCTCGTAGCTTCAGGCTACACCACCGCCGTCAACACTCCGACGGTTGACCTCCTGCCCGTAGTCAGACAGGGCTGCGTGCGACCCTACCCGGGCCACACGTAACAGTGTCCCTCCTTGACAATCATCCTGAGGTATTCTACTTCGGGGACAGCAAATTGACATTTCTCCAGTTTGAGATGGAGATCAAGTTCCGTCATTCGTTGAAGGACACGGCGAGTTCGTTCTGTGTGGGTAGCATCGTCTGGGGAAAAGATGAGGAGATCGTCCATATAAATAACCAGCCATCCTTTGGTGATCATATCGCGAAAGGAGTCATTCATAAAACGTTGAAATGTCGCAGGTGAATTGGTCATTCCGAAAAACATTACCATGGGTTCGAAGAGACCCTTGTGAGTAAGGAAGGCTCCCTTCCATTGATGCCCATCTTTTATTCGTACGTTGTTGTATCCCCAGCGTACATCGAACTTGGTGAAAACACAAGCGCCTTTGAGTTTGTTGAGAAGGTCCGAGATTAAGGGCAGTGGGTAGGCGTCGCGGACGGTATGCTCGTTGAGGTAACAATAGTCTTGACAGGGGCGGAGTTTGCCATCTTTCTTCTTGACGAAGAAGAACGGTGATGCTTGAGGGGAATTCGAGGGGCGAATCTTTCCAGCGGCAAGATTTTTGTCGAGAAAGTCTTCGGTGGCTTTCTTTTCGTCAGGGGTGAGTGGGTAGAGTTTGCCTATCTTCGGAGTGAATGAGTCTTTAACGTTGATCTCATGGTCATAGGGTCTGGAGGGAGGAAGGGAGTCGGCAGATTCTTTGGCAAAGACTGGGGCAAAGTCTTTATAGGCATCTGGGAGCGTAATTTTTGGCTTAGCCTTCTCGGCGGCGGCCACTCGTTCCGTGGTGGTGGTAAGCTTAGCGACAAGCTTCGGGTGCATCTGGTGGTACCGCGATCCTGATTTGAGGATGCGTTGACAAGAGTTGGCATGGAGTGCACGGCGAACATAGAGATCCCCGTCCGGCATATCAAGGAACGTAGAGAGAGTATGGTTGGGGACGGTTTCGACCAGAACGTGACGAGGTGGCTTAGAAAGGGGTGCTCGGGGTAGAATGTCGTTGTGTTGTTTGAGGTCAGCGACGTGGATGTGGTAGAGAGATGCAGACTTGTCTACTGCTTCGGGGATGTTGATCGTTTTCAACGACCAGTTGATGGAGGGGTTTGTTTGTTGTAACCAGGGTGTCCCGAGAATCATGTTCTCGGACCCGCAATGCATGACGTGGAAGCGTACGTGTTGGGCGATTCCATCGATGTTAGTGAAAAGGGAGGCGGTGTAGCGGATGGCCCCCTTAGCGTTGGGGGTTTGATCGACGTTGTTGACGGGGATGGGTGTTGGAAGTTTGTCAAGGGGGAGTCGGTTTTTTCGAGCATAATCCCAGTCTAAGCAATTGATATCTGCGCCACTATCGATAAGGGCGCAAGTGTCGACGGTTTTCATGGTGTGTGAGGGATCAATGAGTTGTAGGGGAATGCACATTGATTTTTTGGACGTGGATACAAGTACAGGTGCACACATAATAGAAGGAACTACTGACGTCAAGGCAGCGTTCTGTTTTAAAAATCCTGGGAGGTAAAGGCGACGTGAGAGACCTTTGGTTCTTGTTGCATCTACAAATCTTTGCAGGCAACCACTTGGAATCTAGGTGTCGAGAGGAGTGTATCTTTAAGATGCTACTTTGTAGGAGAGAAACAAGAGAACTAGACTGGAGACTGAGCTCTGTCCAGTCTCGCTTTATATACTATTCTACTTGTAGATACATGTTGTGTACCGATCTAGATACGTATCTACATAAGTCCATCCCCTAGGCCCAACATGATCAACATGAGGAGTCGGCCTGTAACGGAGATTAATAAGTACATGAGGTTACCAGCCGTTGATCTGCTGCAGGTGGGTGGAATGGAAGATGTCAACGGTAATTAAAGATAAGGGATTACATCACAGTGATGGGGTGACTGATGTGAGGTCTGTGATGATCACAATGTATTAAATACATGCTGTGATCAGTGGGGCGAAAAGGTGAAGGGTTTAAAAGTGAAGCCCACTGATCTAGAAGGGCCCATAGATCCCCTGTGTCTAGCACAGTGTCTAGGTCGGGTTTTCCCTTGATAAGATAAAAAGCGTCCATATACGCAGAGGTAAAATATATAGCTGTAACACCGAGTGGAAATGCCAGAAAGGAATACCCAACTCTGCCTGCAGCACTGTCCAGAGTGGCTACATGCCATCAGCGACACTCAAGAGTGAGTGGTTAACATCATCACAGTTCTGACAACTTGTTGCAGAACCACTCTCAACCCCCATAATGTCCAACAAAGTCAAAGACTTCATTCCGATCCTTTCCAGCCCCAACTGGAAGGACTGGAACCGGAAGGTCAAGGACTACTTGTGCTCCAAGAAGCTCTGGCAACCCATCATGCTGCGTGGCAAGCCCACAGCAGCCACTGATGGATCAAACCAGAAGGACCTTGATGAATGGGATAACTTTGATGATCAAGCTCTAGGTATGATCCAGCTCCGAGTCTCAGAAGCGATCTGAGATAAGATCGAATCCTTCGGTACCACCCTCAAGACTCTCAGCTTCTTACAAGCTGAATATGGTCACCCTGGTATTGCTATTACCTACTCAGAATTCAAGGCCATCATGTCTCTCAGCATCCCAACTGACTCTTATCCCGGTCCTGCTTTTGCCACTATGGCATCCAAGTTTTCCATCCTCAAGTCACACAGTTACAGTATCTCTGACAAGGTGCAGGGCATGATAGCCCTCTCTAAGCTACCATCTACTATGGATGTTGTTGCATAGTTACTTGCCAATACAGAGCTTGCCACCACCACTGTCACCTCTACCACCACTTTCGGCACTTCCACTTCTGGCACTTCTGGTTCTGGAAGTGGAACACAGTCATCCACTACTACCAAATCCACCAGCTCACCTCCCTCACTCACTCTAAAGCACGTTGAATGTGCAGCTACTCTAGCATGGGAGCAGTGTCATGCACATCGCTGTCATGGTAATCATGATCAATCCACACAGTGGCTCTCTGCTGTGAAAAAGAAGGGTTATGATCAGTCGTTCCAGCAGCAGCAGCCATCCTTGAATGGCAAGCAGCAGTCCCAGCCATCCTCGAATGGCTCCAATGGACAGCTGTCTCAGAGCAGCACGTCTAAAAAGCATAGTCCAGAAGCACGGAAACGCTGTCAGGACAAGAGACAGGGCCATTACCATGGTCACCTGCTTGCAAGCGCTATCAGTGTACCTGTTGCAACTACAATCTTGCAGGGCAATTACTATCTCTAAACATTGAGTGGAAAAACTATCTTAGAGAGGATCTTTTGTAGGCAGGGAACAAGAGAACTAGACTGGAGACTGAGCTCCATCCAGTCTTGCTTTATATACTATTCTATGTGTAGATACATGTTGTGTACCAATCTAGATACGTATCTACATAAGTCTATCCCCTAGGCCCAACATGATCCACATGAGGAGTCGGCCTGTAACAGAGATTGATACATACATGAGGTTACCAGCTGTTGATCTGCTGCGGGTGGGTAGAATGGAAGATGTCAACAGTAATTAAAGATAAGGGATCACATCACAGTGATGGGGTGACTGATGTGAGGTCTGTGATGATCACGAGGTATTAAATACGTGCTGTG
>JBBPTX010001303.1:0-11039 GCA_038094595.1 Pulveroboletus aff. annulatus
ACGTACGTGTGATCAGTGGGGTGAAAGTGAAGGACTGAAGGTGAAGCCCACTGATCTAGAAGGGCCCATAGATCCCCTGTGTCTGGCACAGTGTCTATGTCGGGTTTTCCCTTGATAAGATAAGAAAAGGTGTCCGTTAGCACAAAGTAAGAATGAAAAATATATAGCTGTAACACTAATAAAGGCTCGTTGGGGTTTTCGTCCCAATATGTTTGGTTGGGATCGTTGGGGGTGTCAGAGGAGTCAGAGTGTGAAGTATGCGGAGGTTCTCGAGGATTCCAACATGGATCAGTGGTTCGAGTGTTTCGGTGGGAAGCTATGGTGGGTGGCGTACGTGATAGTACCCGAACGAGGAGGTAGCTTAGTTCTTTTGTTACGCGTGGCTGTGGGTATGGTCGCGCGTAGACCTACTAACGCCTAGTAGGGTCGAGAGGATTTGTCATTCATATCAACGACGATGTGGGACCAGCCGTAGGGATGCTGGGTCGAAGGTACCGTCAAGGGTGTTGACGGGTCGAGAGGTAACCGTTGCCTAGCTTGGCAGACGGATCAAAGGTTCGAGGGATGAGACACATGAGGGCAGTGGGGCCGAGTGTGAAGCATTCACTTAATAGTAGAACGAAGACTGAAGAGTAAAGGCAAGTAGATTGCTAGTGCTAACTAGGCGACAAGCCATAGGTAGAACTAAGCTAAGGAAAGGGGCGAAGGACCCTATTGAAGGGTTTATATAGTGAAGTAGAGGTGTGACAGTTACATGTCACAATGGTTAAGGGCCGGTGTGGTAAACGGCGTTAGAAATAGAAGACCAATAGCAAAACCACGCATGAGAAGGAAAAGTTAAGGGCTGGCGCATACGGCATGAGAAGATCAGAAGATAGGGAGTACCTGCGCAGTGGAGGATAAACACGCTTATGAGATGTATGGAATGTTGTAGAACGACATGGAAGGAAAGAGGTTAAGCGTGGGAAATGGAAAAGTATTAGTCTGATAGTGAAAGAAAAGAGAAAGCGTTCATCCTGCAAGCGAATCGTAACACTTCCCCTCAACAAACTCCCGACTCCCATCCCGGTTAATAATGTTGATCAAACTCCAAACACTCAAGGAGCCATTCGCTACACCGCTTCCTTATTCACTAATATTGACAGCATTGCCCAATACATACGTTTCCACATCATGCATTGCAGGTCTAAGAATGTGATTTCGGGATGCCTTGGTTACGAATTGTGAACCCCTCCATTGACTGGTCGTCACAGACAATCAACATCCCTGAATCGGTAGATAAGTCTGCCTCCCTCTACCATATCCACATCACCGATCTGAAGTGACACGACGACGCCCAATCATGAGCACCTCCCTTGAAACCACCTCACCACATCTTAGTTGAAACCATCCCTGACCACACCCTCTCCACATATCTTGACATACCCGATGGAAATCTCTATGTCCGTCACACATTATATAACAACTCTTGTCAACGAGTCCTCAAATCCGGTTCCCAATATCATCAGACTCACCCGAAGCTCATTGCCAAGCTCACTACCACCACTGAACTTGTGGCTGTGGCTGAGAAAGTCAAACCAAAAGTTACCCTACCCGACATTTACAAAGATTTCACCCGCATCTTTGTCAAAGAATCCGCCGACTCTCTTCCTCTATCCCGGCCTTATGATCACAAAATAAATGTCAAAGACTCATTCTCCCCAAAGATTGGTAAACTCTACCCACTCACCCCTGACAAGAAAAAGGCAACCAAAGACTTCCTAGACGAAAACATTGCCACTGGCAAAATCCGCCCTTCAAACTCCCCTCAAGTGTCGCCATTCTTCTTTGTCAAAAAGAAAGATGGCAAACTCCGTCCATGCCAAGATTACAGGTATCTCAATGAACATACTGTTCATGATACCTATCCTCTCCCCTTAATCTCTGACCTCCTAGATAAACTCAAAGGAGCATGCGTCTTCACCAAGTTTGACATTTGATGGGGATACAACAACGGACATATAAAGGACAGGCACCAATGGAAAGGTGCCTTCCTTACTCATAAGGGTCTCTTCAAACCCATGGTCATGTTCTTCAGTATGACTAACTCACCTGCAATGTTCCAACGCTTCATGAACAACTCCTTCTGTGATATGATTGTGGAAGGATGGTTGGTAATTTATATGGACAATCTACTGATCTTCTCCCCTGATGATGAGACTCACACTGAATGCACCCACTGTGTCCTCCAACAGATGATGGAACTCAATCTCTATCTCAAGCTAGAGAAATGTCAATTCGCAATTTCCGAAGTCAAATACCTTGGCATGATCATCAAGGAGGGACAACCTGCCATGGACCCTGTCAAGCTCGACAGTATTGCCAAGTGGCCAATGCCACAGAAAGTCAAAGATGTCTGATCCTTCCTTGGCTTCGCTAATTTCTATATATGATTCATCCCTGGATATTCAAACATCACTTGACCTCTCATCGACCTGACCAAGAAAACTATGCCTTGATCTCGGTCATCCACGCAACAGGCCATCTTCGAACAACTCAAAGAGTTGTTTCTTTGTAAGCCCATACTCTTTATGCCCGATGTTTCTCAACCCTTTGCCATGGCCACCGATGCTTCGAAATATGCATTGGGAGGGATTTTATTGCAATCTGATGCTAACGGGGATTGGCACCCCTGTTCCTACTTATCACAATCGTTCTCTTCTCATGACAGGGAGCTCTTGGCTATCATATGTGGTTTCAAAGCCTGGAGGCAATACCTCCATGGCTCTCCCTTCCCTGTCAAGATCTTTTCTGATCACAAGAACTTGACGTACTTCCGCCACCCTCAAGATCTCAACTGATGACAAGCCTGATGGCTTCTCAACCTCACTGACTACAATTACTCCATTACTCACATTCCCAGTACCCAACTCACTGGACCTGACGCCCTCTCTCACCACCCTGACCTCCTTCCCCATGCCGACTCTGATAACATTGAAGTTACTCTCCTCCCCAATGCCCTCTTCATCCATCTTATCAACTCTGCCCTCTCCAACCACATTGCCTCCACCTCCGTCTTGGATGACCTCGTTCTCCACAAACGACAGGAGATTGACGGGTCTCTTCCCCCTGCCTTTCGCTCTCATCTCTCTGACTGGCAGTATCATGATGGCGTTCTTCAGTACCAAGGGCACGTCTATGTTCCTCCCAACCATGACCTTCGTCACACTGTCGTCCAGTGCTCCCATGACCATGACTCTGCCGGCCACCCTGGCTATTTGAAAACCCGCCAGCTCATCACAGGCGAGTTTTGGTGGCCCAAACTCACCTCCTTTGTCTGCTCCTATGTTGATGGCTGCACTATGTGCCAGCACAACAAAGCGAACACTCACCCTACGACCCCCCCACTTGTCCCTATCCCCTCCTCCTGCTTCTGCCCATTTCAACAGGTCTCTTGCGATCTCATCATCAATCTTCCACTGTCTGGGGGATTCAACTTGTTATTGGTCGTGGTGGACCATGGCCTTACTAAGGGGGTAATTCTTTGCCCTACTAAGAAAACTATCACTGCTGAGGGTGTAGTAGCGCTCTTTTTCCATAAAGTCTATCTCTGCTTCGGCCTCTATGACAAAATCATATCTGATTGTGGACCGCAATTCATCTCCACCTTTGCCAAGGAACTTGGCTGCCTCCTGAACTATGACCTCTCCCTCTCCACCGCATACCACATCCAAACCAATGGTGAAACCGAACGCATCAACCAAGAAGTCAAAATGTATCTCCACATCTACTGTGGGGATCATCCTTCTACTTGGTCTGATCACATCTCCCATGCCAAATTCATGCACAACCACCATCCCCACTCAGTCACCAGCAAATCCCCATTTTACCTCATGATGGGATATGAACCCTGTGCCCTTCCTTTGGTGATTGCCGACACCAACATCCCCACAGTTGAATCTCATCTCAAAGAGCTAACTGCTCTGTGAGAAGAAGCCCTCACCTCCCATGAACTTGCATGCCAAGTCATGGCATCCAGGTCTAAGTCGAAATTTGTACCCTTTGAAAAAGGGCAATGAGTTTGGCTGGAGGCCAAGAACCTTAAAAGGTCTGTCCAAGATCTAAAGTTTGCTACAAAATGTGAAGAACCCTTTGTTATCTCTGATGTCATTTCCCCCATCTTCTATCGCCTCTGACTCCCACGAACATGGAAAATCCACAACATGTTCCATGCTTCGTTGTTATCGCCCTATCATGAAAACAACGTCCATGGCCCGAACTTCCCTACACCACCCCCGGATCTTATTGAGGGACAAGAGGAATATGAAATAGAATGAATCATACAGCATCGAGGAATGCCATCAGCCCATCAGTACCTGATTTGATGGAAAGGGTACTCCAGAGGAAGAATCATGGGAATCTGAGTGGAACCTGAAACATTCATTGGAGTTACTTGACGACTATAAAAAATGACACCCCCACACTTTCTCTCTCTCATCTGCTCGCCCACCACGCCACAGATAAATCCACTCCACCTCCTCCTCATGGTCATTGAATTCACCCACGTTGATGCCTCTACCACCGCACCCTCCATGAACCCCAATATTGTCCGCATTCCCACTACCGACTCCCGAGAGGGTCTCTCCTACTCTCCCCACCACCCCTCCGCCTGTCAACTTCGCCATTCCTGTTGGTGATGTTCCCTGATCCCATGTCTCCCCCGTCTCAGGCAGGATTCAATCCTTGCCATCGTTTACACCTCTGCCCCATTGGGAACCTTCTCCTGGACCCCCCTCATTCTTAGGTGTCCACTGTCCTCAGCTTGTCTGTGCGCCCAGCTCAGACTCTCTTATCACCCATTCTGGATGGAACACTCAAATTCCTCTAGACATCTCCACTCATTGACATGTCAACTGCCTCTGAGAGGAGCATTTTACTGATGAGAATTATGTTCGCTTCCACACGCTTATGTCTAATGATTGCCTTCATGTTCCCATTAGTGTTTATTCCTTGGATGGTTCCCCTATTTATACTTGGTTCAAAACTGCAATGCAATTGAACCATATCGCCACTTTTATCTCAGGCTCAGGCCCGGTCTTTCCTCACACCACCCTCAGCAGGACCATGCAGGACTTTATCTATCATGCGCATTACCAGCTGTGCTCTCATGCCTTCCAGTTGGGTTACGATACCTTCCTACTTGATGTTGATTACCACTTCCGAGATCTCACCACCACAGGTCGAGGACTTGGGAATGAAGTCCTGAGAGATGGGTCACCTATCCATAGGCAAGTACTCAACGACTGGTGGACTGGTCGTAATGGTTGAGACCGTGTTTACCTTGGGCATCCTTGTTTCAACTAGCAATGCTTCCAATGCAACTGTCTTGGGCATACCCAATTATCCTGTCAGCAACACGTTTGCACAGGATGCCTACGATGAGCACCTGGTCATTTTCTCGCCCACTGCCCTGGGTCTTCTCGTCCCCTTGTGTCTCGCCTCACCTCCCCTCGCGCTTTGTCCTCATCCACTTCTACGCCATGCCAACCTCAAGCTGTGTTCCGAAACGGACAGATTGTCTGTCAAGCCCCACCCCACTGTACCTCTCATCAGTCATCCTCCTTCTCCCATTCGTTCTATCATCCCGCACTGTCCTCTTCACGCACCCCCTCTCCCTATGACAATGGGGATGAATTAGATGATGTAGGCTATGCTATTATCACTGGCTCCCTGGGACCTGCTTTCGGGGAATTGTAAGGAATCCTCACCATAGCTTCAGGTTACTAAGGGGGTAATGTTATGATTCACTTGCAGGATGAATGCTTTTTCTTCTCTTTCTCTTTTGGACTAACCATTCACTTTCTCATGCTTAACTTGCATCCTTCCATGTCATTCTATGACATTCCATACCACTTGTAAGCATGCTTATCCTTCACTGTGCAGATACTCGTTTTCTTCTGCTTTTCTCATGCTGCATGCGCCAGCTCTTAACGTCTTTCTCTCACATGTGGATTCTTTATTGTTCTCCTTGCTTCTACCGCTGCTTTCCATGCCAGCCCTTAATCACTGTGACATATAACTGTCACATGTCTGTTTTACTATATAAACCCTTCAACAGGGTCTCTTGTCTCTTTTCCTTAGCTTAGTTCTACCTATGGCTTCCTGCCTAGTTACTCTAAGAAATCTATCCTTGTTCCTCATGTCTTCGCTCTACCATTAAGTGAGTGCTTCACTCGATGGCCCCCTTACCTTCATGTGTCTTGAACCCTTGACCCTGCGACCCACTAAGTCAAGCTAGAATAGTGGTTACCCTAGACCCATCAACACCCTTGATGGTACCTTCGACCCAGTATCCCCATGGCTGGTCCTACGTCATTGTATATATGAATGACTAATCCTTCGACCCTGCTAGGCATTAGTAGGTCTATGCACGACCATACCCAGGGCCATGTATAACACTGGCTAAAGATTTACATGGACAATCTCAGACTTCACACCAATAAAGACCTCACCCTTCACCATTAGTGAACTTGCATAGTACTCCAACAACTAAGGGAAAATGGCCTATTCTTAAAGATCTCCAAATGCTCCTTTGACACACCTACTATGGAATATCTGGAGTTAATCATTGGACAAGGACAGATCCACATGGACTCAGTAAAACTTGTTGCCATTAAAGACTGGAAATCATCCTTCTCAGTCAAGGGAATTTGCAGTTTTTTAGGCCTTCTATTACAAATTCATCCCAAACTTCTCTAACAAAGTTGCCCCTCTTGTTCTATTCACTTACAAAAATGAACCTTGGACCTGGACCTCTTTTCAAGAGCATACCTTTTCATCTCTTAAAACAGCATTTTCCTCCTCTCCAATCCTAGTTCTCCCTGACATTTCCAAACCATTTTCCCTCATGACTGATGCTTCCCTTCTGGCAGCATAAGCAGTTCTCTTGCAAACGGACATTAATGGAGACCTTCACCCATGTGCCTATTTCTCTCACACATTCTTCCCTGCTAAATGAAACTATGACATCTATGATTGAGAACTCCTGGCTGTGATTCTCACCATTACTAAATGGAAACAATACCTTCTAGGCACCACACATCCTATCATCATTCTCACTGATTATTGTTGTGACTACAAATCTTACAGGCAATCACTATCTTCTTAGACGTCAAGAGGAGAGACTATCTTATGTGTGTATCATAGGAGAAAAACAAGAGAACTAGACTGGAGACTGAGCTCTGTCCAGTCTCGCTTTATATACTTTTTCCTATGTAGATACATGTTGTGTATCAATCTAGATATGTATCTACATAAGTCCATCCTCTAAGCCCAACATAATTGACATGAGGAGTCGGCCTGTAATGGAGATTAATAAGTACATGTGCCTACCAGCCATTGGTCTGCTATGGGTGGATAGAATGGAAGTTGTCAATGATAATTAAATAAGAAATCACATCACAGTGATGAGGTGACTGATGTGAGGTCTGTGATGATTATGAAGTATTAAATACATGCTTGTGATCTGTGGGGAGAAAGTGAAGAGGTGAAGATGAATGCCCACAGATCTTCAAGGGCCTATAGATCCTCTATGTCTTGCACAGTGTCTATGTCAGGTTTTCCCTTGATAAGATAAGAAAGTGTCCATATGCACAAGGTAAAAGGTTGAAAAATATATAGTTGTAACACTACCCCCTGTATAAGGATCAACTTCTAGGTGATCAAAAGGGTGTGTCGAGGGAAGAGTTAGATCTTCACATTCATTAAAGCATCATATAAATGCCAAATGAGACATCTGCAGCCTTCAAGATGCAGAAGGATATTCCCTATGGAAATTGCTGATGGCATCAAGTGCACATGATAGAAGATGATCTTCTGGTTCCCACGTTTGATCTGTCTCATCATAGTCTAGCCAATGGACCAGGTATTCAAGGTGACAACATTTGAATCTACTAGTGATGATCCTTTCTACTTCATATAAGTTATCTTGGTCCTTGGTTACCTGTATAGGGCTGGAAGTGATGACAGGTTGTCCCTGAAGCCTTTCTTTATAAGGCTTAATCCATGATATATTAACAGTTGGGTGGATTTGCATAGAGGATGGTAGCTGAAGGGTGATTGCATTATCTCCGACTAGCATGATGATGTCATATGGCCCTAACCATCTCTCTATAAGCTTATGACTTGCACACAGCAACTTTAAATTGTCTGTGGATAACCACACTTTATCTCCAATGTTATAGAGAGGAGTCTCCTTTCTATGTTTATCAGCTTGTGCCTTCATGTGCAGCTGAGCTTGTTCTAGATTTAATTTAGTTTGCTCTGTCACATCATATAGGTCTGAGAGGAATTGATCGGCAGCTGGTGCCTTAGAGGAAGATGCAATGGGTTCTACTCCCATGTGTGGGGTGTAAGAGTAAGTGACTTTGAATGGAGACTTCTTCGTGGAGGCTTGCCTCTTAGAATTATAACTGAATTGTGTGATTGGTAACCATTGAGACCAATTGCCTTGGCACTCTGCACAGAACATTCTTAAATATTGTTAGATATCTCTAATCATTCTTTCTATCTGACCATCTGTCTGAGGATGATGTGTGTTATGATTCACTTTCAGGGTTATCTCTTTTTCTCTACTTACACTATCGGACTGACAATTTCGTTTCTCACGCTTAACTCACATCCTTCCACATCATTCTACAATGTTACATATCTTTTATAAGCGTGCTTATTCCCTCACCGTGCAGGTACTCATATTCTTCAACCTAACCATGCCATATGTGCCAGCCCTTAATGTCTTCCTCTCATGCCTGAGTTCTACAATATTTTTTCACATTCTATAGTTGTTTCTCATGCCAGCCCTTAACTATTGTAATGCATAACCATCACATTTTTTACATCGCTATATAAACTCTTCAACAGGGTGTTCCCTTCTTTTTCCTTAACCTAGTTCTATCTACAGCTATCACCTAGTTAGCACTAGCAATCTATTCTCCTAGTCCTTGTTCTACTATTGAGTGAATGCTTCACACTTTGACTTCCCATCTCCATGTGTCTCTACCTCGAACCCTTGACCCTATCGCCAAGCTAGGTGTAGGCTATCTCAACTATCCAATCATCATTGGATAGATACTTAGTCAGCAATCCCACAGCCGAACACCTTGCATGGATATTCTCAACCACAAACTCCCTGCCTCCCTGTTCCTGCTAGTTGCTAGACTCAGTAGGTCTACGTGTGATCTTACTCAAGGCCACGCATAACAATGTGCTGTGGAGAGGCATTGTTTAATGTTAAGCTTCTTGCATAGCTCTGCCATGACTTGTGAAGTGAACTGTGGTCCTCAATTGGACATTATAGATAAGGGAATTCCATGATGCTTAAAGATGTGATGTAGATAGAGACTTGCTGTCTTGATGGTGGACGTTGTTTTGTGACAAGTGATAAGCACCACTTCCTTTGAAAAATGATCTACAGCAACTAGAATGCTGTTAGATCCATTACTTTCTGGCAGATCAGTGATAAAATTGACAGATATGTCCTGCCAGGGTTCACTAGGGACTTCTAAAGGTTGTAATAAATCAGAGCTAGGCTGGTTGGAAGGTTTCATTTATGTGCATCAATCACAACAAGATATATAATCCTTGATCTGAGTTGTGACACCAGGCCACCAATAATGATGCAAGACTAATTCAATAGTCTTTTCATTTCCAGGATGACCTGCTGTAGGTGAGTCATGACATAATTTAAGGGTTTTGATTCTTAAATCTTTGTTATCTCCATTTTTGGCTGGAACATATAATCGATTTCCTTCTTGGTAAAGAAGCCCATTAGCTTCTTTGCACACTTTGTGTTTTTTACATAGTTTCTGTACTTTGATCTCTGTGAAAAGACATGTTTGATTAAATATATCTTGTTGTAGCTGTGCCCCTTCATTGTAGATTGTGACTTTGGATGATGTTGTCCTTATTCGCTCCAGGGATATCATAGTAATTCCTTTATTATCATTTTCTATTCCTTGGATGTGATCTTCTCTTCTAGAGAGAGCATCTGCTTTTACATTCGACGATTCTGGTTTATACACAAATATATAATTAAACCTAGATAAGTATTGTGCCTATCTAGCCTGTCTTCTAGACAGATCTTGAGCCTTTATAAAATATTGAAGGTTTGCATGGTCATTCTATACTTTGAATGAATATTCTGTTCCTTCTAGATAATGACACCATTGTTCTAGCGCTCTAATGATGCTCAACATCTCTTTATCTGCAATAGGATAATTTCTTTCTTCCAGTAACATTGAGTATAAGCTGAATGCCACTGGATGCCACTTGTCCTCTTTTAGTATAGATAATACTGCTTCTGTTGCATAGTCGAAAGCATCTGTTTCTAAGTGAAATTGATGATCAATGTCAGAATAAGCGAGAATAGGAGCTGTGGTGAATCATTCTTTTAATTTATCAAAAGCATCTTGCCGAAAAGAATCCCATTTCCAAGGAATGTCTTTCTTTAGGAGATCGTTTAGAGGTCTAGTGACTTGTGTGTATTCTTTAATGAAATAACAATAGTAATTGGCAAGATCGAGAAAGCTTTGCACCCCTTTAACACTAGTAGGTGCTGGCCAATCTAAGATAGCATTGACTTTCTTGCAATCCATCTTGATCCCATCTTGTCCTATGATCATCCCTAAATAATCGACTTCCCTTTTGAAAAAGTGACACTTCTCTGGTTTGGTGAAGAGATTGTTTTCCTCTAGACGCTTTAGCACTTTCTTAATGATTTCTGCATGCTCCTGTTCATTGTCCATTTTTGTGAATATCATGACATTGTTAATGTAAACTACCATGATGTCTGTTGCGACTACAGATGCTGCAGGCAATCACTATCAATCTTAGACGTCGAGAGGGGAGATTATCTTTAAGGTGCTTTGTAGGCAGGAGACAAGAGAACTAGACTGGAGACTGAGCTCCGTCTAGTCTTCGCTTTATATACTATCCTACGTGTAGATACATGTTGTGTACCGATCTAGATACGTATCTACATAAGTCCATCCCCTTGTCACTAA
>JBBPTX010001304.1:0-11039 GCA_038094595.1 Pulveroboletus aff. annulatus
AGACCTCACATCAGTCACCCCATCACTGTGATGTGATCCCTTATCTTTAATTACCGTTGACATCTTCCATTCTACCCACCCGCAGCAGATCAACGGCTGGCTACCTCATGTACTTATTAATCTCCGTGACAGGCAGACTCCTCATGTCGATCATGTTGGGCCTAGGGGATGGACTTATGTAGATACGTATCTAGATTGGTACACAACATGTATCTACACATAGAATAGTATATAAAGCGAGACTGGACAGAGCTCAGTCTCCAGTCTAGTTCTCTTGTCCTCTGCCTACAAAGTAGTATTAAGATATCTTCTCTCGACGTCTATCTGATAGTGATTGCCTGCAAGAAATTGTAGTCGCAACAATAACCAGGGGTTCGAAAGTCCCTTTATGTGTGATGAAAGCTGCTTTCCATTCGTCACCTTCTTTAATGCGTACGTTGTTGTATCTCCATCTGAGATCCAATCTGGTGAATAGCTTAGCTCCTTTCAATTGGTCCACGAGTTGTGAAATAAGAGGGAGTGGGTAGTTATTTCGCACTGTTTGCGAGTTTAGATAATGATAATCTTGTACCATGCATTTTCGTCTATCTTTCTTTGGCACGAAGAAGACGGGTGATGTTTGAGGGGATTTAGAAGGTCTTATGTACCCTTTGGATGACTGATCTTCTAGCCAGTCTGATACTTCCTTCTGTTCGTCTGCACTCAGGGGTATGAGTCTTCCTTTCTTCAGCTGGAAATCTTCTTTGAGGTCTATGGCGTGATCCCAAGATTTTTGTGTAGGTATTCTAGTTGATGCCTTTTCTTCGAATACTTTAAGATGCTCGTGATAGCATTCTGGCATGAGTTCTGTGGCGGACTTCTTTTGATCCATGAGGTTTTTGAGCTTCTTATCTACCGCTTGTCCTATTCTAATATCTCATTCTTGTTTTTCATTTTGTTCCTTTTCTAATGTTTTTATGATTTCATAGACTTTGTATTGAGCTTCCTGCTCTTCTTTCTCTAAGAGCCTAAGATAAACGCTCTTGTCTCTCAATTCCCGGCATTCTCTTTCACAACTCCTTAGTTTAATCTCCCCAGTTTTCCAATTGATATCTGGGTTGTGTTTCTTTAGCCAAGAATAGCCGATCACCATTTGATTCTTTCCCAGACTAGTGACTTCTGCTTTGACTATTTCTCAATGTCCTTTATAATCTAACAGAAGGGACGCAACATGCATGATCTTTCCTGCTTCCTTTTGTGTACCATCTATGTTATAGACAGTAAGGGGTTGCATGAGTTGTCTAAGTGGGAGTGCATGTTGCATTGCGAATATGTTATCTACAAAGACGCAATTTGCGCCAGAGTCCAGGAGTGCTGATACTGAAATGAAACCTTGATCAGTGTTTTTAGGTTTTATCTTTATCTTCATTTTTAGTTCGTTATCTATTTTGAGTGATCTACAAAAGATTCCTTCATCTGGGATTTGATCTGCAGGTGAGATTGAAGGGTTAGCTTTCTTTGAAGAGGAATTAAGCACCAGTGTAATACCCCAGCTGAGCCTCTGAGAGGACCCCTCTGTCGGTAAAGAAGATATAATAGTAGAAGGCACTGCTTCCATATCATAAACATGTAAACTAGAGAAACGATTGTCCGTTGGAAAGTGTACCTGCTGTTGCGACTACAATCTCTTGCAGGCAATCACTATCAGATAGACGTCGAGAGGAGAAGATGTCTTAAGACTACTGTGTAGGCAGAGAACAAGAGAACTAGACTAAGGACTTAGCCTCGTCCAGTCTCTTCTTTATATACTAATTCTACTGTAGATACATGTTATGTACCGATCTAGATACGTATCTACATAAGTCCATCCCCTTGGCCCTAAGTGATCGACATGCGGCTTTCTGCTTGCAGCGGAGATTAACATACATGAGGATTCCAGCCGTTGATCTGCTGCGGGTGGTAGAATGGAAGGTGTCAATGGTAATTAAAGATAAGGGATCACATCACAGTGATGGGGTGACTGATGTGAGGTCTGTGATGATCACGAGGTATTGAATACGTGCTATGATTAGTGGGGTGAAGTGTGAAGAGTTGAATGTGAAGCCCACTGATCTAGAAGGGCCTGTTAGATCCCCTGTGTCTAGCACAGTGTCTGCAGTCGGGTTTTCCCTTGATAAGATAAAGGAAGCGTCCTTATGTGCAAAGTAAAGGTGAAAAATATATAGCTGTAACAGGAGCTGGTTGGTGTGACGATGAGCGGAGACATCTAAAGGGACTTGGGAATCCCATCCCGAATGGGCGACTAGGGAGTCTGAACTGGGGGCTCAGACTAGCTGTGGGCGGTGGACTTCTAAGAATGAGGGGGGTCTGGGAGAAGGTTCCCGATAGGGTGGAGGGGTAAATGATGGCGAGGATTGAATCCTGCCCGAGACGGGGGAGACATGGGACTGGGGAACATCATCAACAAGTGTGGCAAAGTTGACAGGCTGAGAGGCAGTGGGGTGAGTAGGAGAGACCCTCTTGGGGTCAGTAGCAGGAAGGCAGACAGTGTTGGGGTTCGTGGAGGGTGTGGTGGCAGGGGTGTTAACATGGGCAAATTCAATAGCCATTAGGAGAAGATGGGGTGGGTTTATCTGTGGCGTAGTGGGCATGTGGGTGAGAGAGAGAAGGTGTGAGGGTGTCATCTTTTATAGTTGTTGAGTAACTCCAACGAATGTTTCAGATTCTGCTCGGGTTCCCATGATTCTTCTTCGGTGGAGTACTGAAACAACCAAAAGACGACTTCAAATAAAGCTCAAGTCAAGTGGACTCGAACTCAGTGGTTGTAAGGATGAGAGAAGAGGGGGCTTCAGTCTTATGGCAAGAAAACCAAGAGAACTTGACTGGGGATGCCAGCCAAGGTCCTTGGGGTTTATATACTATTCTACTGGATGTACATGTTGTGGTCGTATCTAACGATCCGTGTCTAAATGGCGCATAGGGTCAAGGGTTTGACCATGAGGCAGGCATGAGTCATAAGAAGCATAGCGGAGATTAAAGGCGTGAGAGAACATGTGTTTCTGAAACACTTCCTAAGTGGAAATGAAAGATAAGGAAGAAGCATATTGTGAGAGTGAAATGGAAGTTTCATAAGGTGGAGATTAACGTGGGAAGGAAGTGTGGCATGAGCATGACAAGAGTCAGCACTTATGACATAGTCTGGCTGTACCCTCTTAGCGTGTGAGAAAGGACTTCCATTCCCATCTTCTGACTTTGTTCATGAAGTCTAAGGGTAAAAAGTAGGGTTGTAACAAGTACCCTTTCCATCAGATCAGGTATTGACGGGCTGATGGCATACCTCGATATCGTATGATTCGTTCAATTTCATATTCCTCTTGTCCTTTGACAAGATCTGGAGGCGGTGTGGGGAAGTTCAGGCCATGGACATCGTTTTCGCGATAGGGAAATAACAAGGAAGCATGGAATGTGTTGTGAATTTTCCACGTTTGTCGGAGTTGGAGGCGATAGGAGATGGGGGAAATGACATCCAAGATAATGAAGGGGCCTTCGCGTTTTGTGGCAAACTTTGAGTCTTGAACAGATCTTTTAAGATTCCTGGCCTCAAGCCAAACTCGTTGTCCCTTTTTAAAGAGGACGAATTTCAACTTAGACCTGGATGCCATGACTTGGCGTGCAAGCTCATGGGATGCGAGGGCTTTGTCTCATAGGGCAGTCAGCTCTTTGAGACAGGATTTGACAGCAGGGATGTTGGTGTCAGCAATCACCAAAGGAAGGGCACGGGGTTCATAACCCATCATGAGGTAAAACAGGGACTTGCCAGTGACAGAATGGAGGCAGTGATTGTGCGTGAATTCTATGTGTGAGATGTGTTTAGACCATGTAGAAGGATGATCTCCGCAGTAGATGCGAAGGTAAGTCTCGACTTCCTGGTTGACACGTTTTGTTTCACCATCGGTCTGTGGATGGTAGGCTGTGGAGAGGGAAAGATCGTAGTTCAGGAGGCGACTGAGCTCTCTGGCAAAGGTGGAGGCAAATTATGGACCTCGATTGGAGATGATCTTGTCGTAGAGGCCGAAGCGGAGATAAACCTTGTGGAAAAAGAGCGCTGCTATGCCTTCGGCAGAGATAGTTTTCTTCGTAGGGCAAAGAATTACCCTCTTAGTAAGGCCGTGGTCCACCATGACCAATAAGGAATTGAACCCCCTGGACAGCGGGAGATTGGTGATCAGATTGCAAGAGATCTGTTGGAATGGATGAGAGCAGGAGAAGGGGATAGGGACAAGTGGGGGGAACGTAGGGTGAGTGTTTGTTTTGTTGCGCTAGCACACAGCACAGCCTTCAATGTAGGAGGGGACAAATGAGGCGAGGCCGGGCCACCAAAACTCGCTAGTGACGAGTTGACAGGTTTTTAGATAGCCCGGGTGGCCAGCGGAGTCATGATCATGGGAACGCTGGACGACGGTGCGGCGAAGGTCACGGTCAGGAGGAACGTAAACACGCCCCTGGTATTGGAGGATGCCATCGGAGTATTGCCAGTCTGAGAGGTGAGAGCAAAAGGTGTGGGGAAGAAATCTGTCGATCTCCTGTAGTTTGTGGAGAACCAGGTCATCAGAGGTGAAGGCAGAAGCGATGTGGTTGGAGAGGGCAGAGTCAATGAGCCAGACAAAGAGGGTGTTGGGGAGGAGGGTGACTCCAATATTGTCCAAGTCGGCATGAGGAAGGAGATCAGGTCAGCAAGAAAGGACATCAGGTCCAGCGAGTTGAGTACTGGGGACATGAGTGATAGAGTAGTTGTAATCTGCGAGGTCAAGTAGCCAGCGGGCTTGACATCGGTTGAGGTCTTGAGGACGGCAGAAGTACGTGAGGTTCTTGTGGTTGGAAAAGACCTTGATGGGGAAGGGAGAGCTATGGAGGTACTGCCTCCAGGCTTTGAAATCACAGATAACGGCCAAGAGCTCCCGGTCATGGATATCGTAATTACGTTCTGAGGAGGAGAATGATTGTGATAAGTAGGAACAGGGGTGCCAATCCCCATTCGCATTGGTTTGTAATAAAATACCTCCTGACGCATATTTCGAGATGTCGGTGGCCATGACAAAGGGGCGAGAGATGTCGGGCATAAAGAGGATGGGCTTACGGAGGAGCAACTGTTTAAGCTGCTTAAAAGTGGTCTGTTGTGTGGCAGACCAAGTCCAGGGCATGGTATTCTTTGTAAGATCGATGAGAGGTCAAGCAATGTTGGAGTATCCGGGAATAAAGCGTCTGTAGAAATTAGAGAAACCAAGGAAGGAACGGATGTCTTTGACTTTTTGCGGTGTAGGCCACTTAGCAATCCTGTCTAGTTTTACAGGGTCCATGGCGAGTTGCCCCTCTTTGATGATCATGCCAAGGTACTTGACTTCGGGGACAGCAAATTGACATTTCTCCAATTTGAGATGGAGGTTGAGTTCCATCATCCATTGAAGGACATGGCGGGTGCACTCGGTGTGAGTTTCATCATCAGGGGAGAAGATCAGCAGATCGTCCATATAGATTACCAACCATCCTTCTGTGATCATATCATGGAAGGAATCATTCATGAAGCATTGGAACATCACGGGTGAGTTAGTCATGCTAAAAAACATGACCATAGGTTCAAAGAGTCCTTTGTGAGTGAGGAAGGCACCTTTCCATTGGTGTCCATCCTTTATACATATGTTGTTGTATCCCCATCATACGTCGAACTTGGTGAAAACATGAGCTCCTTTGAGCTTATCAAGGAGGTCCAAAATCAGGGGTAGAGGATACATGTCACAAACTGTGTGCTCGTTGAGATACCGGTAGTCTTGGCATAGGCGAAGTTTGCCATCTTCCTTCTTGACAAAGATAAATGGCGATGCTTGGGGAGAGTTTGAGGGGTGGATCTTGCCAGCAGCGAGATTTTCATCTAAGAAGTCTTCAGTGGCTTTCTTTTTGTCAGGGGTGAGTGGGTAGAGTTTGCTAATCTTTGGGGTAAATGAGTCTTTGACACTGATTTTGTGATCGTATGGTCTGGAAGGAGGGAGGGAGTCAGCGGATTCCTTGGCAAAGACTGGTGTGAAGTCTTTATAAACATTAGGGAGGGTAACCTTTGGCTTTGCCTTTTTGGTGGCTGCCGCAAGTTTGGTGGCAGTGGTGAGTTTTGCTACGAACTTCGGATGAGTCTGGTGGTAACAGGATCCCGATTTGAGGACCTGTTGACAGGAGTTGTTGTATAATGCTTGACGGACGTAGAGGTTTCTGTCGAGCATATCAAGGTATGTGGAAAGAGTGTGGTCCAGGATAGTCTCAACCATGACATGTCATGGGGGTTTTGGAGGGGGCACCTGGGATTGGGCATCATTGTGTCGTTTGAGGTCTGCGACATAGATGTGGTAGAGAGAGGCAGATTTGTCTACTGATTTGGGAATGTTGATTGTCTGTGACGACCAATCAATGGAGGGGTTTGTGAGTCATAGCTGTTATGCGTGGCTGTGGATGTGGTCACGCGTAGACCTACTAACGCCTAGTAGGGTTCAAGGTTTGGTTGTTCGTATTGACGACGACATAAGACCAGCCGTGGGGTTGCTGGTTCGAGAGTACCGTCATGGGTGATGACGGGTCAAAGAGGTTACCGCTGCCTAGCTTGACGAGCGGGTCAAGGGTTCAAGGGTAAAGACGCACGAAGGCAGTGGGGCCGAGTGCGAAGCGTCCACTTAATAGTAGGACGAAGACTGAGGAGTAATAACAAGTAGATTGCTAGTGCTATCTAGGCGGTAAACCGTAGGTAGAACTAAGCTGAGGGGAAAGCAAAGGGAGCCGGTTGAACGGCTTAAATAGTGAAGTGTGAGACGTGACGGTTACGTGTCACATTAGTTAAGGGCCGGCATAGGAAACGGCGTTAGAATGGAAAACCAATGGCAATACTACGCATGAGAGAAAGACGTTAAGGGCCAGCGCATTTGGCATGAGAAGAGCAGAAGGAAGAGAGTACCTGCGCAGTGAGGGATAAGCACACTTACGAAGTGAATAGAACATCATGGAACGTTATGGAAGGAGTGGAGTTAAGCGTGAGAAATAAAAGTATTAGTCTGATATAGTAAGAAAAGAAAAAGAGTTCGTCCTGCGAATGGATCGTAACAATAGCCAAGGTGTCCCGAGAATTACGTTCTCAGATCTGCAGTGCATCACGTGGAATTGTATGTGTTGGGCGATTCCGTCAACATTGATAAACAGAGAGGTGGTATAGCAGATGGCCCCTTTGGCATTTGGAGTTTGGTCAACGTTATTGACTGGGATAGGGGCTGGGAGTTTATCTAGGGGGAGTTGGTGTCTTCGAGCAAAGTCCCAGTCGAGGCAATTGATGTCTGCCCCGCTGTCAATGAGGGCACAAGTGTCGACGGTTTTCATGGTGTGCGAGGGGTCAATGAGTTGCAGAGGAATTCTCATCGATTTCTTGTGTTACACATGGCTGTAGATATGGTCACGTGTAGACCTACTAACGCCTAGTAGGGTCAAGGGATTGGTCGTTTATGTATACGATGATGTATGGCCAGCCGTAGGGATGCTGGATCGAAGGTACCGTCAAGGGTGTCAACGGGTCAAAGGGTAACCGTCATCTAGCTTGATGATCGGGTCAAAGGTTCTAGAGTTGTAGACACACGAAGGCGATGAGCCAAGTGTGAAGTGTTCACTTAATAGTAGAATGAAGACTTAGGAGTAAGGACGAATAGATTGCTAGCGCTAACTAGGCGACAAGCCATAGGTAGAACTAAGCTAAGGAAGAGAGATGAAGAGCCCTGTTGAAGGGTTTATATAGTGAACTAGAAGTGTGACAGTTACACATCACAATGATTAAGGGCTGGTGTGGGAAGCAGCATTTAGAAACAGAAAGAACAATAGAGAAGTCACGCATGAGAGAGAAATGTTAAGGGCCGGTGCAGTCAGCGTGAGAAGATCAGAAGGAAAAGAGTATCTGTGCGATGGAGGATAAGCATGCTTATGATATGTATGGAATGTCATAGAATGATGTGGAAGGAATGAGATTAAGCATGAGAAATGAAAAGCATTAGTCCAATATCATAAGAGAAGAAAATGTGTTCGTCCTACGAGCGAATCATAACATCTTGGACATGGATACAAGTACAGGTGCACACGTAATAGGAGGAACTACTGACGTCGAGGCAGTGTTCCATTTTAAAAATCCTGGGAGGTAAAGGCGATGTGAGACACCTTCAGTTCTTCATCATCGTCTTCATCGTCTATCTCTTGTGGTCAAGGGACTTCTTCTGTGTCCTTGACTTCCACTTCTATGACCTTCTGAATGACCTTCTTCAGCCACAGGGTGTTTGAAGTGAACGTGGGGCAGGCAGTGGCCCGATGTCCTTTTTGTTGGCAGCGAAAGCATCTGCCTTCCTTTTGGCATAGCTCCCATTCTGCGGGGGTGAGTCTGGGTAGGCAGACGGCATCAACATCCATAGCATTGGGGTCTTTGGTGGGCGTAGGAGCGGTGTACTGATGGTATGTGTGGCGTGAAGGAGTCTTGTGATGAGCAGCGATTTCTCGAGCATGCTCCATGTGGGTCTGGAAGGTGACGGTCTTCTTTAGTCAGTCATCGATAGTGGTAGGAACTTTCTCCATGGCCAAAATACAGCGCATGAGGACTTTAGGGATTGCAGCTGAATAATAGCTGATGAGGACATTGTGGTCTGCTATGCCGGCGATGGCATAGTGGTTCTGGAACTGAGCGTTGTACTCAGTGAGTGAAGGGGAGTATCCACCATTCTTGGTGGTGGTCATGCGGGTGGTAGTGAGCCAGGCAATTGCATTGCCGGTAGTGTCATGGTGTTTGAACACTGAGATGAAGGTGTCATGGAAGTCAGACCAGGAGCCCATTGAAATCGAGCTATCAGCTGTGATCTTCGATGCTCGGAAAGTATTGGCCCAAGTGAGAGCTGGACCCTTAGTCATATATGAGAGAGCGAATGCGATTCGCTTGAGGTCGGTGGTGTAGACCTCGGCATTGACGTTGAGGTAGAAGATGACTGAGTCAAGCCATTGTTTGGCTATCTTGTAATCACCATCATACTGCTCTGGGGCGCTGATGCAAAGCTCAAGAGGTTTTGTAGTCATAGTGGGCGACAGGGGACGATGGATTGGAGGAAAGATGTGGCCAGTTTGGCGTCTGGGTGTTGGAGATGGGAAAGTCTTGGGACGAGGTATCTGCACAGAAGCAGAAAAATTGTGGGAGAGGTCACAGGTAGCAAGTTCTTCGTCGGAGTCTAGTAAGGGCCCGTCGGGGTCTTTGTCCCAATATGCTTGGTTGGGATCATTGGGGGTGTCGGAGGAGTCAGAGTGCAAGGTACATGGAGGTTCTCGAGGGTTCCAATGTGGATCAATGGGTCGAGTGTTTTGGTGGGAAGCTATGGTGGGTGGTATATGTGATAGTACCCGAACAAGGAAGTAGCTTAGTTCTTTTGTTATGCATGGCCATAGGTATGGTCACGCATTGACCTACTAACGCCTAGTAGGGTCAAGGGATCAGTCGTTCGTGTATACAACAATGTAGGGCCAGTCGTAGGGATGCTGGATCAAAGGTACCGTCTGTTACGATTCGATCGCAGGACGAACACTTTTTCCTTACTTTCTCTTTCGGACTAATACTTTCCATTTCTCACACTTAACCTCATTCCTTCCATGTCGTTCTACAACATTCCATACATCTCATAAGCGTGCTTATTCCTCCACCACGCAGGTACTCTTCATCTTCTGCTCTTCTCACGCTGCATGCGCTGGCCCTTAATGTCCCCTTCTCATGCGTGGTTTTGCCATTGGCCTTCTATTTCTAACACTGCTTCCCACGCCGGCCCTTAACTACTGTGACACGTAACTGTCACGCCTTTACTTTGCTATATAAACCCTTCAACAGGGCCCCTCATCTCTTCTCCTTAGCTTAGTTCTACCTACGGTTTCTCGCCTAGTTAGTACAAGCAATCCATTGCCTTTACTCCTTGTGTCTTCATTCTACCATTAAGTGAACGCTTCACACTACGGCTCGCCCGCCTTCGTGTGTTTCTACCCTTGAACCCTTGACCCGTTTGTCAAGCTAGACAACGGTTACCCTCCGACCCGTCAACACCCTTGACGGTACCTTCGACCCAGCATCCCCACGGCTGGCCTCACGTCATCATAGACACGAATGACAGATCCTCTCGACCCTACTAGGCATTAGTAGGTCTATGCGCGACCATACCTACGGCCACGCGTAACAAAAGAACTAAGCTACCTCCTCATTCGGGTACTATCACGTACGCCGCCCACCATAGCTTCCCACCGAAACACTCAAACCACTGATCCACGTTGGAATCCTCAAGAACCTCCGCGTACCTCGCACTCAGACTCCTCTGACACCCCCGACGACCCCAACCAAACATATTGGGACAAAGACCCCAATGAGCCTTTATTAGACTCAGACAAAGAACTTGCCACCCGCAACCTTGCCCACAGCTTCTCCACTTCAATACAGATACCATGCCCTCAGACACCCCCATCTCCGACATCCAGACGCCAAACTGGCCACATCTTTCCCCTGATCCCTCGTCCACCATCGCCTACTATGACTACCAAACCTCTCGAACTCTGCATCGGCACTCCAGAAAAATACGATGGTGATTATAAGACGGCCAAACAATGGTTTGACTCCGTTGCCTTTTATTTCAATGTCAACGCCGAAGTATACACCACCGACCCGAAGCGCATTGCTTTTGCGCTTTCGTACATGATGTTACAGCTATATATTTTTCACCTTTACTTTGCACATAAGGACGCTTCCTTTATCTTATCAAGGGTAAACCCGACTGCAGACACTGTGCTAGACACAGGGGATCTAACGGGCCCTTCTAGATCAGTGGGCTTCACATTCAATTCTTCACACTTCGCCCCACTGATCACAGCACGTATTTAATACCTCGTGATCATCACAGACCTCACATCAGTCACCCCATCACTGTGATGTGATCCCTTATCTTTAATTACCGTTGACATCTTCCATTCTACCACCCGCA
>JBBPTX010001305.1:0-11038 GCA_038094595.1 Pulveroboletus aff. annulatus
GGGTTTGACCATGAGGCGGGCATGAGTCATAAGAAGCATAGCGGAGATTAATGGCATGAGAGAACATGTGTTTCTGAAACGCTTCCTGAGCGGAAATGAAAGATAAGGAGGAAGCATGCATGAGAATGGAATGGAAGTTTCATAGAGCGGAGATTAACGTGGGAAGGAAGCATTCGTGAGAGAACGGCAAGAGTCAGCACTTATGACACAGTCTGGCTGTACCCTCTTGGCGTGTGGGAAGATGCTTCCGTTCCCGTCTTCTGACTTCACTTGGAAGTCTAAGGGTAAAAAGTAGGGTTGTAACACTACCCCCCTTCTAAGCACCAGATTCCAGATGGTGCTGAACTACTTTTTATCGGTATAGGGGTTGAAGACGCCGAAATGCGTTGTGAAGGTTTCCCTGAGGTGGACCTTGGGGTGTTTTTCGTGATATTCGGCGATAGTGTCTGCCGAGTTGGTGAGGTTATTTTTTGGTTCCCAAGTGCGGTCCGCGTTCCCATAGCCCATCCAATGGACTAGGTACTCCCAACCTCTGCCTTTTCTTTGAGTGTCTACAATATAATCTACTTCATATTCTTCATCCCAATCCTCTGTGACAAAACAGGGACCTGGTTCAAAAATCGCTTGGCCGTCAAGGCGTTCGTGATAAGGTTTCACCCGTGAGATATTAACTATAGGGTGGATTTTCATGGTTTTTGGTAGCTTCAGCTCAACGGCATTGGAACTGATGAGGCATGTAATCTGAAAGGGGCCGAGCCATTTTTTGGACATCTTTTTACTTTCCCGCGTCAAGCGGAGGTTATCTGTGGCGAGGAGAACCCTGTCTCCAATAGTATAAGATGGTGCTTCTGACCGTTTTCGGTCTGATTGAACCTTCATCCGTTCAGCGGTGAGGTTAAGGTTTTCTCTGACGTCATCGAACGTCTTTTTAATATCATTAGCGAGAATGTCTGCGGCGGGGGCTTTAGAAGAGCCTGGCTCTACCCCAAAACGCGGCTGGTAGGTTCGAGTGATCTCGAACGGAGTTTTCTTGGTCGACGTAGACCGGTGATTATTGTGGGCGAACTGTGCCAAAGGGAGCCACTTGGGCCAATCCTTCTGATGGTCACAGCAATAAGTACGTAAATATTGAACGAGATCTCGATTGATCCATTCCGTCTGCCCGTCTGTTTGCGGGTGATGAGCAGTGGAAAGCTTGGGTGTAATGCTGAGCCTTTTGCATAGGGATATCATAACTTCCGACGCGAATTGTGGTCCACAGTCGGACACGATGCTGCGTGGCAGCCCGTGATTCGTCCAAACATGCTCTAAGTAGAGCTTGGCGGTGTCTAGTGCTGTCACTGTTTTTCTTGTTGGAATATACTCAACTTCTTTCGAGAATCTGTCCACCACCACTAGGATGGAATCGAAGCCGTCTGCTTCGGGGAGATCCATAATGAAATCTGCCGAGACATCTACCCATGGTGACGTCGGGGTTTCTAACGGGTGGAGTTTTCCCGTAGGAGGCTTGTTGCCTGTTTTCATTTTCTGACAAGTGTGGCACCTGTCCACGTAATCGAACACGTCCTTTTTTTGGTTTTTCCAATAGTATTTCCGGGAGACTAGCTCCAGGGTTTTATCTCTTCCATAATGGCCTGCCATTACCATGTCATGATGAAACCATATCAGTTTCATCCGCAGTTCTTCTTCATCGGGGACGAACATCTGTCCCTTCTGATTGACGAACACTCCGTCGTCGTTAAGAGTGGCGCCATCTTCTTCAATTTCTGCTACTGCGGACTCCCTGAGCTTCATCGTGCCATTTCTTATTTTATCTAGGAGGCTATCCCCATCATCTTTGACTTGAACCGTTGCTCCTATCTTATCCGGGGTTATGAGGGTTTTCTGTTTGTTATCTCCTTCTATTCCTTCTGTGTAATCCTCTCTCCTGGAGAGTGCGTCTACTTTCGTCATACTGGTTCCAGGCTTGTGGACCCAGGTATAATTAAACCTTGATAAATACTGCGCCCATCTGGCTTGGCGCCGGTTTAAGTCCTGCTTCTTCATGAACCATTGAAGGTTCTGGTGGTTGTTCCATATTTCAAATGGAAGGCGTGACCCTTCTAGGTAATGCCGCCATTGCTCAAGAGCGAATATGACGCTCAGCATTTCCTTATCAAACACCTGGTAGTTTCGTTTGGTGTCATTTAAAGCGTGAGAATAGAAGGCGACGGGGTGCCATTTCTCGTCGTCGCATAGGTTGGAGAGCACTGCTCCCATAGCATAATCACTGGTGTCAGTTTCTAACCGGAATTCTTTCGTCTGATCCAGGTAGGCGAGAACCGGCGCAGTGGTAAATTTCTTCTTCAACGTGTCAAACGCTTCTTGCTCCTTTTGTGTCCATACGAAAGGAGTGTCTTTTTTCGTTAAATCATGGAGGGGGCGTGCTGCGCTTGCATAATCTTGGATAAATCTTCTGTAGAAGTTGGCCAGTCCCAGAAAGCTCCGAACTCCTCTAATGTTCTTAGGTGCAGGCCAATCTAAGATGGCAGACACTTTATCCTCATCCATCTTTATGCCGTGCTCGGACACAGTCATGCCCAAGAACTCTACTTCTTTCGTCGAAAAGAAGCACTTTTCTGGTTTTACAAATAAATCATTTTCTTCTAGCCTTTTTAGGACTTCTTTGACAATCTTGTCGTGGGCTTCTTGATTGTCGGTTTTCGTAAAGATAAGGAGGTCGTCAATGTAGACCATGACTACATCCTCCATATCCGCAAATATCTCATTCATCATAGCTTGGAAAGTAGCGGGAGAGTTGCATAGGCTGAAATACATCACGAGAGGTTCGTAGGCCCCTCGGAAGCAGACGAAGGCTGCTTTCCATTCGTCACCTTCTTTGATGCGAATGTTATTGTAACCCCATCTGAGGTCCATTTTCATAAAGAGTTTGGCTCCTTTGAGCCGATCCACCAGCTGCCTGATCAAGGGTAGCGGGTAGTTATTTTTAACCGTGAACTCGTTGAGGTATCGGTAATCCTGTACCATCCTCTTTCATCCATCCTTCTTTGGGACGAAGAACACGGGACTTGTTTGTGGTGATTTCGAGGGTCTGATATAGCCCTTTCTCAGCTGATCGTCAATGAAAGCTGAAACTTCCTCCTGTTCCTGAACAGAGAGAGGGATTAATCTACCCTTCTTTGGTGTGAAGTCATCTTTGAGATCAATAGCGTGATCCCAAGGTTTTCGAATCGGCATCCGTTCCGATTCCTTCTGGTGGAAGACGTTTATCCACTTATAGTACTGTTTCGGGACTAATCCCTCCGCAGTTTCCTTTTTAGGGATTTTCTTTTCTTCTAGGGTCGCGTGTACATAATATGCTTCCCAAGCTTCTTCTTGACTTTCGTCATCATTAAAAATGTGTGCAGCATGGGTTAAGAGAGTGCAGGTACGAGGGCATCTTGTGAGAGAGACTTCGCCGGTTTTCCAGTTAATGAGCGGATTGTGGTGTTTAAGCCAGTTATAGCCAATAACGAATTTATTGGATCCTAGATCCATTACTTCTGCGGTAAGGCATTCCTTATGACTGCTAAATTCCACGATGAGATCTGTCGTATGAGTGATGTGCCCTCCGGCGTTTTTAGATCCATCAATATTGTATACTGCGATAGGGTGACGTAATTTTCGTAGTGTCAACCCTAATTCTTTCGCCAGTTTTTCATCTATGAAGCACTCATTTGCGCCGCTGTCAAGCAGGGCGTTGACTGGAAATGAGTCTCCCTTTTTCGATTCGTTGGCGATTAGAATGCCCATACGAATCTCATCTTCCACGTGTATATTTCTCATGACTAAGGGCTCCTCAAGTGACGCGTGTCCTTTGGTTGACCCGAAGCCTGCACCCCCCCTCTGTGTTTCTTCCAGGGTAGCGACTTCTTTTGGGAGTGCGAATGAGATCTTTTCTAAAATTAACTGGGCGATGCAGTCTCCTTCCTTGACTTCGAAGGGATCCAACCTGAGATTAAATAGTAGCACCTTGACGCTTCCTCGGTAGTCAGCATCAATGACTCCGGCTCCAACATCAATCATATGTTTTGCGGCTAGTCCCGACCTGGGTGCTATCCATCCATAAGTGCCGTAAGGGACGGCAATAGATAACTGGGTGTCTACTGCGGCTTTTCCTGATGCGGGTATTGTGAGAGATTCCGCAGCGTACAAGTCTAGCCCAGCAGCTTCTTCTGATCCTTGAGTCGGCATGGTTGCCTTCTTGGATATTTTTTTCACATTAAAAACTTCTTTCGTGGAAGGGATTTCTCCATGCTTCAGGATACGGGTGTAAATGGGAGAATCAAGCGCAGTGTTTCCGTCACTGCCGCGCTGAGGGGCGTCCTCAGTCGCTCCCAACGTAATATTTTCTTCATAGGATTCTACATCCAGTGTAGAGTATCTATTGTGCGAGGCGACAGGAGAGCCCTTTTCTCTCACGTCGCTTTGCCTTTTCCCTTCTGTGCCCGACGGACAAAGAAGTCCTGGGCTTGATCAAAGGTCATCCCCTTCAGGGAATCCCATGGGTTTGCCGGTTCTTGAGCGGCCAGCGCCGCGTTACCTTCTTTTGGGGCTTCTTCCATCTTTGCACCCCTGGCGTTATTCTTCCTTTGTCCAACCTTGCATTCCTTCTTGTGACTCCCTCTGAGCCACTTGCATTCTCCGCAGGCCATCTTGGCTGCGGTGCATTGTTTGGCCAGATGCCCTGGTTTCCCACAGTTGAAGCATGTGCCTGGTTGGGTGGCACGTGCTTCCATCTTCTTGTAATGGTCCGTCTTGGATCCGCTTGCCGGCTGCTGTGAGGCCAGCCAGTAGGCCTCAAATCCTTTGCCGATTTCTCGGACTTCGTTCATGGTTGCGGCAATCGTGTGCCACCGTCTTCCTTGTTTGTACAGGACCTCCCTGATTTCTTGAGAGACCCCGTGTTCCAGAATGTAAACTCCGTGCTGGTCGGAGACTTGGGCTTTTGTCTGCAGAGCCCTGAACTGCGCCAAGAACGTATCGATGTCACTCCGTCCCTGATGGAGCTCCATGAGACGTTTCATGGTGAAATCTTCTTGTAGTTGAGGGCAAAATAACCCCTCAATCTCGTTCTTCAAATGCTCCCACTTAGTCATCAGTGAGAGCCCGTTGGCAAGGGAGTCCAGCTCCAATTCAGCAAATGGGCCCACTTTCGAGCTGGTGAGCCGGGAGAATACCACATAAGCGCAGTTCTTGTTGGTGACAGGTGGCTCCGTGTAGTCCGTCACCTCTTGTACCTTGAAGTAGTGGGGGTTGGCGTCCAGCCACGCCTGCATCTTCGTCCACCACTCTTCAAACTTCCCCTTGGACCCGTCATAGGATCCTGGGTCTGTAAAGATTTCAATTTTGTGGGCAAGGCCATTGCTCCCTCTTTGGGCGCCCATCCACCCTTGGAGACCAACGAACTCCCTTACTCGTTGGTCAGCTTCTTGCGCCCGTGCGGACGCCACTTCTGCCTCTGCCTTGGTGGCCAGAAGCGCTTCTACTGCTTGGTCCCTTTGACCAATCAGTTCATTTATCCAATTTTGTTGGAGTCCTAATTGCTCCGTTTGGTTCTGGACCGTAGCAGCCAGAGTTTGCATTTGAGCGATGAGCTCATGGATGGCTTCAGGGGTGGGGTAGTCGGACATTTTGTTAAAAGGTTAAAAAAAAAGGATTTTTATTAAAGTTGTGCATGGTGCTTTGCGCGGATGAGTCTCGACTTCGGGCGTAGGTAGGTAATGCGATCAGGGGCTTCTTCTTCTTCCCTGACTCGCGCTGCGTCGTACCAGTAGACTTTTCTAGTACGCTTCCTTCTTATAGGACCCTCTAAGATCCTCTCTTCTTCCTCTCTTTCTAAGTATCCCTCTACGAACAGATCTTCTATCGTCTGTCCTACGAACTCCGAAAGGGTCGCCTCCCCAAATGCTTCGTCTGGGATGATCCCACCAGTCAACAGACTCAGTAAGTTGGGGGATCGGGGTGGGGTGGTGAGCTCTAAGTCGTCGTCGGAGAAGGTAGGGCTCGGCGTTCTTGCCGGTACTTCTGGGAGGGGGAATACGGTAGGTGAGGGCGTGCGGGGGAGATATAGCACTTCTTCGGACACATCCCGGGGTATGCCTAGGAACCTGGTCTGTCTGCGTTCGTCTGAGGAGGAGATTGCCACTAAGGCACGTCAATATCTTCCAGAGCAGCCTCCGGACGTGCACTAATTCTTTAATGCTGTGCGCAAGGTCAACGTAGCCCAGACAAAGGCTTACTTCTGTTCTTCTTCAAGGGGCTCATCAAGAGCGGTTTGATAAAAGTCAAGTTCTAATGAAACAACCAAAAGACGACTTCAAGTAAGCTCAAGTCAAGTGGACTCGAACTCAGTGGTTGTAAGAGTGAGAGGAGAGGGGACTTCAGTCTTATGGCGAGAAAACCAAGAGAACTTGACTGGGGATGCCAGCCAAGGTCCTTGGGGTTTATATACTATTCTACTGTATGTACATGTTGTGGTTGTATCTAACGATCCATGTCTAAATGGGGCATAGGGTCAAGGGTTTGACCATAAGGCGGGCATGAGTCATAAGAAGCATAGTGGAGATTAATGGCATGAGAGAACATGTGTTTCTGAAACGCTTCCTGAGCGGAAATGAAAGATAAGGAGGAAGCATGCGTGAGAATGGAATGGAAGTTTCATAGAGCGGAGATTAACGTGGGAAGGAAGCGTTTGTGAGAGAACGGCAAGAGTCAGCACTTATGACACAGTCTGGCTGTACCCTCTTGGCGTGTGGGAAGATGCTTCCGTTCCCGTCTTCTGACTTCGCTTGGAAGTCTAAGGGTAAAAAGTAGGGTTGTAACAGTAGTAGTCATAAAAAATGATCAAGTAATGGTACTTCCGGTAGGAATCCACCAGAAAGGATTTGAGATCCAAGTGAATGAGTTCAAACGGACGGGAGGCTCTCCGTTCATTAGGCGGAAAGTGTTACATGTGGCCGTGGGTGTGGTCGCGCGTAGACCTACTAACGCCTAGTAGGGTCGAGGGTTCAGTCGTTCATGTCGACGACGACATAGTACCAGCCATAGGGATGCTGGGTCGATAGTACCGTCAAGGGTGTTGACGGGTCGAAAGGTAAACCGCTACCTAGCTTGACTAGCAGGTCAAAGGTTCGAGGGTAAGACATGCGAAGGCGGGTGAGCCGTAGTGTGAAGCATTCACTTAATAGTAGAACGAAGACTGAGGAGCGAAGGCTAGTAGATTGCTAGTGCTAACTAGGCGACAAGCCGTAGGTAGAACTAAGCTAAGGAAAAGAGAAGACGTCCCTGTTGAAGGGTTTATATAGTGAAGTAAAGGTGTGACAGTTACGTGTCACAGTAGATAAGGGCCGGTGTGGGAAACGGCATTTAGAAATAGAAGACCAATGGCAAAACCACGCATGAGAAGGAAACGTTAAGGGCCGGCGCATACAGCGTGAGAAGAGCAGAAGATAAAGAGTACCTGTGCGGTGGAGGAATAAACACGCTTACAAGATGTATGGAATGTCGTGGAACGACATGGAAGGAATGAGGTAAAGTGTGAGAAACGAAAAGTATTAGTCCAATATTGATAGAAAGGAAAAAGCGTTCGTCCTGCGAGCGAATCATAACATTACCCCCTTAGTAACCCGAAGCTACGGCGAGGATTTCTTACAAGTCCCGAAAAGTGGGTCCCGGGGAGCCGGTGATGTTGGCGTAACTGACATTGTCCAGTTCATCTCCATCCTCATAAGGAGAGGAGGCGCGAGGTGAGGTTGGCATGGAGTGGTAAGACTGTTGGGAGGAGGAGGAAGACTGGCGAGAGGTGCAGTGAGGGGTGGCTCGACGGACAATTTGTCCATTGCGGAACGCGGCTTGGGGGCGGTGCAGCGTAGACGTAGATGAGGACTGAGCATGGGGAGAGGTGAGGCAAGAGGTGAGGGGGCGAGAGGATCCAAGAATTACCCCCTTAGTAAGGCTGTGGTCCACCATGACCAATAATGAGTCAAACCCTCCGGATAGCGGGAGGTTGGTGATGAGATCGCAGGAGATCTGCTGGAAAGGGCGAGAGCACGAGGACGGGATAGGAACAAGGGGAGGAGACGAAGGGTGAGTGTTCGCTTTGTTGCGCTGGCACACGGCACAGCCCTCAATGTAAGAGCGAACAAACGAGGCAAGGCCAGGCCACCA
This sequence comes from Pulveroboletus aff. annulatus, assembly GCA_038094595.1. NCBI lineage: Eukaryota > Fungi > Basidiomycota > Agaricomycetes > Boletales > Boletaceae > Pulveroboletus > Pulveroboletus aff. annulatus. The sequence goes on from JBBPTX010001305.1 coordinate 8,209, forward strand.
GAACTCGGAGGCAACAAGTTGGTGGGTTTTAAGGTAGCCAGGGTGGCCGGCGGAGTCATGGTCATGGGAGTGCTGGACGATAGCGTGGCGAAGGTCACGGTCAGGAGGGACATAGATGCGTCCTTGGTACTGGAGGACGCCGTTGGAGTATTGCCAGTTGGCGAGGCGAGAGCGGAAGGTGGGGGGAAGGGAACCATCAAGCTCCTGAAGTTTGTGGAGGACGAGGTCATCGGAGGCAGAGGCGGACGCAATGTGGTTAGAGAGGGCGGAATCAATGATGCAAACAAAGAGAGCGTCGGGGAGAAGGGTGACTCCGATGTTATCGGAATCGACACGAGGAAGGAGGTCCGGGCGACAAGAGAAGGCATCAGGGCCGGCGAGCTGAGTGCCAGGGACATGGGTGATGTCGTAGTCATAGTCAGCGAGGTCGAGGAGCCATCGGGCTTGGCGGCGGTTGAGATCTTGGGGGCGGCGGAAGTACGTAAGGTTCTTGTGATCGGAGAAGACTTTGACAGGAAAGGGAGAGCCATGGAGGTATTGCCTCCAGGCTTTGAAACCACGTATAACGGCCAAGAGCTCCCAATCGTGGATATCATAGTTGCGTTCTGAGGAGGAGAAAGATTGGGATAAGTAGGAACAGGGGTGCCAATCCCCGTTCGCATCCGTTTGGAGCAAAATGCCTCCCGACGCATATTTAGAAGCATTGGTGGCCATGGCAAAGGGGCGAGAGATATCTGGCATAAATAGGACAGGCTTACGGAGGAACAACTCCTTGAGTTGCTCAAAAGCGGTTTGCTGGGCAGGGGCCCAGGTCCAAGGCATCGTTTTCTTAGTGAGGTCGATGAGCGGGCGGGCGATGTTGGAGTATCCTGGGATGAAATGTCTATAGAAATTAGCAAAACCTAGGAAGGACTGGACATCTTTGACTTTCTGTGGTGTAGGCCATTTGGCAATTCTGTCTAGCTTGACAGGATCCATAGCGAGTTGTCCTTCCTTAACGATCATCCCGAGATACTCGACTTCGGGAACAGCGAATTGGCATTTTTCCAATTTGAGGTGGAGGTCGAGTTCTGTCATCTGTTGAAGGACACAGCGAGTACATTCAGTGTGAATGACATCATCTGGGGAAAAGATGAGAAGGTCATCCATATAGATCACTAACCATCCTTCAGCGATCATGTCGTGGAAGGAGTCGTTCATGAAACGCTGGAACGTTGCTGGGGAATTAGTCATGCCGAAGAACATAACCATGGGTTCGAAGAGCTCTTTATGGGTGAGGAAGGCACCTTTCCATTGGTGCCTGTCTTTGATACATATGTTGTTGTATCCCCAGTGTACATCGAACTTGGTGAATACATGGGCACCTTTGAGTTTGTCGAGGAGGTCCGAGATCAAAGGTAGCGGATAAGCATTGTGGACGGTGTGTTCATTGAGATATCGATAGTCTTGGCAGGGGCGGAGTTTGCCGTCTTTCTTTTTGACAAAGAAGAAGGGTGAGGCCTGAGGGGAATTCGAAGGGCGGATCTTTCCAGCGGCAAGATTTTCATCAAGGAAGTCTTCGGTGGCCTTCTTTTCGTCTGGAGTGAGTGGGTAAAGCTTGCTGATCTTCAGAGTGAACGAGTCTTTGATGTTGATTTCATGATCATAGAGTCTAGAAGGGGGAAGAGAGTTGGCAGATTCTTTGGTGAAGACTGGGGCGAAGTCTTTATAAACATCGGGGAGGGTGACTTTCAGTTTGGCCTTCTCTGCGGCAGCCGCAAGTTCCGTGGCAGTGGTAAGCTTAGCAACAAGCTTCATGTTACGATTCGCTGCAGGGTCTACTCTTTTTCTCTACTTAGTATTACGAACTGACACTCGTTTCTTTTCTCACGCTTAACCCGCCATATTCCATGTCGTTCTGCGACATTCCATATCTCTCGTAAAGCGTGCTTATCTCTCACCGCGCAGGTACTCCTTCTCCTTCTGCTCTTCTCACGCCGAATGCGCCGGCCCTTATGTCTCTTTCCTACGCGTGGTTTTGCTATTGGTTTCTGCTCTTCTCTCGCCGTTTACCACGCCGGCCCTTAACAATTGTGATGCGTTACCGTCACACCTTCTTCTTCACTATATAAACCCTCCAACAGGGCGTCGTACCTTTCTTTCCTTAACCTAGTTCTACCTACGGCTTGTGCCTAGTTAGCTCTAGCAATCTACCCTTGTGTCTTCGTTCTACACCAGAGTGAACGCTTCACATTTCAACGCTCTTCGCGTCTGAGTGTGTCTTACCTCGAACCCTTGACCCTATTGCCAGTGTGGCATAGGACCCCTTCGACTACCTCGCTTGTCGCTTGATAGACTTTGACCAGCCACCCCACGGCCGTTATCTTGAACGGATATTCTCAACCGTTATCAAGACTCCTTCCGACCCTAGGCCTTGTAGGTCTACGCGCGACCACACCAAGGGCCACGCGTAACAAAAGAACTAGGTTAACCCCACTCGACGCGCACTACCACGTACGCCCACCATTTCACGCCACACCCGAACCACAGACTCTCGCTGGAATCCCCGAGAACCCCTTCGCACCCATCACTCAGACTCGTCGGACACTCCTGACGACCCCAACCCAGATACCTGGGAAGAAGACCCTGACGAACCCCTCCTCGACTCAGAAGAAGAAGACGCAACTCGCGATCTTTCCCACCACCTGACAGCCTCGTTGCAAATCCCTCGCCCACCGACACCACCGTCCCCCACCCCTCGTCAACAAACTGGCCATATCTTCCCCCCGATCCCACCAATGTCCAACAAACCTGTCGAGCTCCGTATCGGCACCCCCGAGAAGTACGACGG
>JBBPTX010001306.1:0-11035 GCA_038094595.1 Pulveroboletus aff. annulatus
GAACATGGGACCTGGTACGCATTGTTCCGGCGAGCCTGAGTTGCTCAGAAATTGATCTCAACATGCTGTCGGCAATATTTTTTCAGGAGCAGCCTGAGATGGTTCCTGAGATCAACACGCTCCGACCCCCTTCCCCTTCATTCGCGGCACTACGTAGTCTCCGGTCAAGAAGGGCAAGATCCTTTGAGCGCCCAAGAACCCGACCTGTGACGACAACGGCTCCACCGGCACACGCAGAAACAGGGCATCGACCTGCAAGGCAGAGAGGTTCTGTGGAGAGTTTCCAACAACCGTGGCGTCGGGAGAGTCCCGAGCGGCCCTCGTTTCTGTGCACTGGAAGCCAGGAGAGAATATGCCCAAGTCTGAGAAGGGTGCTGCAGCGCTTGTGGAAATGATTACGAAGTCGTTCTTAGCTAACAAACTTTATTTTTCGAGCAGGAAATAGTTTCTGGTCTTCCAAGTCTGATTTGAAGCACATCCAACCAAAGTCCAACTGAACGATATTGCGAGTAATGTGGTGTTCAAGATCAGAACGTAGATGTTGTATAATTCTTAACCTTCCTTTATTTAGCCGACTAGTTGTCAACGTTGATCGCACTGTACCGTATGCCATGAGGACGCTGAGAACGTCGACATTACACCGTTCCGTTTCATTGTAACAACTCTTGAACCCGACGGCAGGAAGAGCTGCCAGTGGACACTGCCCCGCTTGTTGACATGCCTGATGCGGCAGCAGCCAGTGATATCAACATACCCGGTATACCCTTGGCCCTTGGCGACGCGAGGCAATAATCTCCGGCTTAGCCTGAGCGCCAGTCTGACTTTGCGGCAGGATACCGTGACGTACCCCGGGGGCACTCAATGTAGCGACACGCGCCCATCCCTGACCATGCTTGGACAACGTGGGCTCGATGGAACTGGCATCTGGGAAGATACGCAGGGACCAACACGCACCCAGCAAATGGTCCTGTTCCCAGACTCCCAGTTCAAAGACCATTGATTCCGTCAACAATCGTCCTCGATCTTGACGATTTCTTGTGAGCAAGTTCTCTAAATGGGTCGAATGCCTTCAGCTTTATTCGGCCTTCGATGTCTCTGCCTCATTCCGTATTCCTTCATTTGCATTTGTCTTTTTTTCCTAGGATGTGCAGAACGGCTCGTTCGATTCGTATGCAAACCTCACTCATCTACGTCTCCTTTGTTTATTGATTGTTCTATCCGCTGGCAGTGTTTCCCATGTATCCCATTCAACGACCCAGAGTTGCTATCCTGCAAACTGCACACGAGGTTTTCCCAGAAGTTCGAAATGTCCCAAGCGAGGAATGGTACGTCTCCATCAATTATTCCGAAACAGTTGGATCAAACACAGATCCACAGCCCTCATATGCTTCATCTGCCCGTCCGTTATCATGAGGGAGGATCCCGAATACGTAAGTCCACCGTTATTCGAACTTTGAAGAGATCTCTTACTGACCCACGGTTTGAAGCTCAAGTATGTCGAAGAAGGTGATAAGGTAGTGATCGAGATGACGGAAGAAATTGCAGAGTGTACCAAACTGGAAAGTATCGCCAACTTCATCTAACAACCTTCTCTTACTAACTTCCTTGTGACAGCTTGCTTTGCTTCGTCAGGAAAGACTCGAATGTCTCAAGCAGGCAAGTGTATAGTGTCATCCTCGGCGTTAAACATGGCCATCCAACTCTCTTAGTATTCGACGCGAACCGAAGAGTTTTTCTTGAAGCTCGACCAATCGCAACGTTTGCAAAATCATGTAAGCACCTGTCCATCACCATCGACTCAGGTGTGAACATATGTGCAGCTTGATGGTCTAAAGAAAAACGCTGAAAATCGGCGGATCAGTTCACACACACGAGCTGTTGCTGAGCGAACAGGTTACCATGGGATCGTTGATTGGGCAGAGGTATATCAATTCGCCACACACTTTACTCGTCCTCAACTGGCATTTGCAGAGAACTTCTCAGACTCACGATAATCTTTTACAAGCAACTGCACAGGTAGCCTTTGTTGGGGCTGGCCTCACCTATGGCGCAATCTTCAGGTCCGTGCGTGATGATGGTAGTGGGTTGGCGGTTAATACAGATGATACCCACAGCGCCTCCAGGGGCAACATCGGATTAATGTGCTACGCCTTTGCACTATTCGACTGTGGCTTTATGATCCCCACCGTCTCCCTCGCCATTTTGAGATGGGCCTCTTTACGACCGAAAGATACCTTGTTCTGCTCTCCCCATACCTGGACGCTGGTCCTCAACATATTAACCTACGTGTCTGTCGCCGCGGTAGGGACTGCGATCTGCCTTTTGAACTTGACGCTCTACCTCCTAGTTTTCCCGCTTGACTCGAGCGGTCAGCGAAAAGACGCTACCCCGACACTCACCATCTCGCCCACTCCCGCCGGAAGTGTCTCTCTGGGTTGCCTGTCACTTTCTCTTGGGATGGTTTTGTTCTGTGCACTCACACACTACATGGCCCGTGGTTGGGATGCATTCATCCACGATTTCCTCGGTCGTCGACCGGAGGTGGCAACTCCGGCAGCAGTTTGACAGACACGAAGATGTGGTAGTAGAACGTAATGACGGCTTTTCTCTCAGTTCGTCTCATTCTGGCCCGTATTTAATGGGGGTATTACTAGATATCGGGTAGCCAAGACGGCTCAGTGTGGTGAATCTTTCTCGTGCCCCCAAATGTTAAGATCTAGATTATCAGGTTCACCAACGGTCGCAGCGAAACGGCTCCTACGAACACGTCGACATCTAGCGTTAGGAGAGAGAAAAGGATGGGCGACGAGACTGCTACCATACACGGACAATGACAAGGAAACTTGAAGACTCAGGGAGTGCACGGGCCTTGTGCCGCCTCCGTCATGACATAGATTCTGATGTTATCGCGTTCCGAAACACCGATTGCCAATACTGCCCATCTGCTTGGGGTGACGCAGGTATTTCTATCAATGCCCGAGCAGCACTTTGCAAGTTCTCCCTCGACTTTTGAAACTCTTCCTCGACGCCCGCCATAACACTCGACCACTGGCTTCGCTGACGTGCTTCGGGGGTCGTCAGGAGTGGTTGAACAGCCCTTCGCATGTCTCCCATTGACTTTCGGCGCTCTGCGTTGGCCATTATGATGGCGCTCTTGGCCGCGTCCCGCATTTGCTGTCGAGCCATCTCCTCTTCCTTCCTTTTTACGTCTGCCTCCTCCTTCATTTGGCCAGTCACGTGTTGCGCAGCTTTTTGCTCCGTAAATACGGGGACCATGCCTAACGTACACCCTGGTTTTCCTTGCCGTTTGGCCTCCGGACCGTATGCGACGCGCGTGAATTCAGATTTTAACCTCTCTATAGTGGTCCCAGCGAACCAATAACACTGGCGACGAAAGAACAAATAATTCGGCGCCTTCTCTTGCATTTCCCACATGATTTTGCACACAAATGCAAACGTGGGCGCGTCATCGGTATCCGCGCTAAGAGTAGTGACAAGGTGAAAACGAGACGGGGAGAAATCTTCCGGGACCCGTTTGATAATGTCGTCGCCATCACTGACGAGGAGATCTACCTTGTGTAAATTGAAGGTCCACATCCGATGGCGCGGCTTTTCGGCTGGCCGACGGGAAGGTCGGCGCTCGGCAAGCAAACGCAGGAGATTCGTCCCATCGAATACATCGAGGATCAGGAATTCGTGACCTATGATAAGCATCATAATCGCCCTCAGTATCAGCTCTGAGTCGAACTTGAAACTTGGACGGACCCACAAATCCTGCCTCTTTCAAGAGGCGGATCTTGAGAACGCGGTGCTTTCGGCGATCCGCCTCTGATAAATTGCTAACGTAGTCGTAGACAGTGCGTAGAAATACGGGTTTTGTGTCGTCGGATGTTGGGTCCAAGAGTTTGCTGGCCATGGCGATGATGCTGGCTGTGAAGAGAGACGGCTCACCCAAGAGCAGGCGCACGAACTCGGATTTGTCCGTGGAACAGGAGCTGGATCAAGTTAGTCGAGTGCAGAGCCCAGCCGAGCTTCAAGGTCGCCTCCTTGCTGTAGCACGCCACATTGGAATGGAATGTGTCTTCACGTAAACGCGGACCTACGAAATGTTCCCTGCAGGCAGCCACGATGCACGATAAGCGCTAAGCTCATCAGTCACCCTCAACCCTCATGCATGACAGACTTCATTTCCAGGAGCAACACAAACAATGGTTCCACAGGATGTGGGCTGTGGGCTTGCATTCGATCTTGATCGTATTAGGTCCGGGCTTGCTAGATTTGGTGCGATCGATCACTGCCAGTGGAACACGCGATCGGTATAGTAGAAGTTTTTGAGCCTCCTTTCCACACAGCATTAGTGCCGTGTAAATCCCGATGGATACAGCACGTTCGTCACCAATGCCCACAGATTGGCTGGATGGGCAGTGGGGTCAGGCCGATGACTTATGTATATTCGTGGATGCAAGTCAATATAGTATACTAGAACGAAATGCATGTAGTCAAAGTCAAAACTCGCTGTTCAAAGAAGGAAAATCATGTCCGAAGCAGAGCACTGCAGTCTCGATGCTACAGCATCAAAACATCCGCTGGGGTTGTGCCTGTAAAGTGGGACGGACGATAGAAATGGGGCCATATTGAGGCAGGGAAGGTTTATAGTCGGACTCCGAAGAGATGCTGTCCAGGTCTGAATATACTGCATCAGCATCGAGAGAGCCCAAACTGTAGTACGAAGAAGCAGGAGATGGGGGCGTGGAATCCAGCCCTTCTTGTAGCTGAATGGATATTTGGTCAAAATCGTCTACGTCGAGATTCACCATCGCATTCTTGGGCACGTCGTTGGTCATGAGGAGGGTCGTTAGAGGTTGGATGATTTGACTTCGAATCCATCGTTCCATGCGCTGTGCAGTGCGCACTTCATCCTGTACGAGCTTGACCAGTATGTGATTATGCGCATGCTCGGTGATAGTGAGCTTGAGATTGATGGTCGCCAGCTGCCTTCTCAGCTCCTCTATCCGAGTATCGATCATTATCATCAAGGTATTTCCCGTAACAGGACTCTGAAAAATTCGTTGAGCCCAGATTCCCATGTAAGATGTGAATCAGCGTACGAAGACAACGATGTCATCAATTCTTGCCAGAAATTCACCAGGAAGATTCTTGTGGATCTCCTCCTCAAAGTGCTTGCGCTGGTCTGCTTCATTCCTGATGCGTGGCAGATTTATGCGCCCGAGAGCCGTCGTCAATATAATGATACAATTGCTGGGATAAAATCGCCGTCAGCTCGAATACGAGAGGAAAGGGACTAGTAGTAATCACGTGAAGCTAACGACCCGTCCATCGCCATCTCTGGCAGTCCCTTCATCAAGAATAGTCTGGATGAACATGCGAAATTCGGCGCAGCCCTTTTCGATTCTGGTCGTCAAGTTTTCTATTAGTTTCTGCAAATTATTCAGAAGGGAGAGGAAACGCACTCTTTGATGTAAACCACTGAGAAAGGCTTCCTTCTCACACATTCAGTGAGTTGGCCACCCTGGTCGTAACCGGTACACGTCGGTGTCCCAATCTAACCAAGTCAAATCTTGTAAGATCAGGTCGGCCGGTGCAAAACTGAACGAACCAAACGTGTGATGGTATGCGGTGATGCGTAATCACTCGCGTGGATAGTGAGCAGCTTGCCGGATTGTCGGGCTGCAATTTTGGCAAGCTGAAACAAAAGGGTGTTGCTTCATTAGGAGTGCACTGAAGGTAGGGAACGAATATTATGACATACTTCCTTCACGAGCAATGTCTTCCCTGTGCCTGACGGTCCTCCAAAGAGTATAGAAGCAACCGGCCGGCGAGGATTCTTGAGCCCAGCCCACAGGGATCGCATCACGCCCGACACCACTTCAACAGGTTTCTTTTGGCCGACCACCTAAACCAGTCTCAAAAACGGTTTGAATTCGAAAGAATGGTAGATGCTTACCACGTTTTTCAACGTTGTATCGAGGTTAACTATATCAAAGTCCGAGTCCTTTGCCGCCGGAATGAATGTGTAATACGAGGCAGTTACCGCCACCTCTTTGACAGTAACTGGTTCGGCGTCATGGACAATCTCGGCCTCGTCAGGAACCTCAGACATTTCACCAGACTCAACGGCCGCCAGCATTTTCCTTAGCTCTTGTCCCTTTACGTTAAGGTCCGTGATCGTATCAATGATTCGAGCCTTTTCAGCTTTCGCACTGAGTGGTGAGAAAGGAATGAGTTCGGTGGACCGCACAGTCAGACTGTGCGTGTCTTTACCTTTTTTGCAGTCTCGATAAAGCTTCTACTTTCCGCTCTTCATTAGCCCTCAAGTCCTGACGGAGCCGTTTGCAGTACCTCCTTGAAGAAGTGGAGTCTTGGATCTTCTCGTCGAGTCGGGACAACTTGTACTGCATGTCTTCTAGCAGCCGTTCGCTCTCGCGGTCAAGCTGACGCTATCAACGAGATTCGGCATCAGAGATACTTAGGCAGATGCTTTCCCCCTACCTCCAGGGAGCGCATCTCTATCTCCATCACGACCCTCCTTCGCTGAAGTTTCCATACTTCTTCCGACCTACGAAAACGCGAGAGAGAAACAGAAACGCATGCCTCGTCGATCAGGTCCAACGCGGCATCCGGGAGCCTACACTATCATCAGAAACGTGACAATCACCAAAGAAAAGAGAACACCTTTTATGCGAGAAGTACTGGGTAGCTATCCCTGTCGCAGATCTGAAAGCGGCGTCGGTGATTCTAACATTGTGGAAACGCTCAAAAGAGGGTTTGAGCCCCCGTAGAACATCCGTTGTTTCATCTGGTCGAGATTCACAGATAAAAACCTATCGCAGTGTGAGCCATCGGGCTTGGAGTGCGTAATCAACGGACCTGTGAAAAGCGGCGTGCCAATGCACCGTCCTTTTCTATGTGATCTCTATAGTCTTCCACGGTCGAACATCCGACACACCGTAGCGTCCCTTGCGCAAAGTACTGCTTCATGATACTGGCAGCATCCCTAATGGCCATCCGTCAGTGGCTGACAAATGTAGTAACACAAGACATACAGGCCAGATCCATCTTCTTGGTATCCTCCGACAGTGACCTGGGCCAAATTATCGAAGAATAGGATAGCCCTAGCCCCCCTGATCTCGTGATCCGCCACCTCTGCAAGATTGTTATACGGTCGGTTTGAAGGGGAAAAAAAAGTGGAGCCAATACCTTTCAAGATATCTGTTATTATCTATCCGCGGAGGTGCAATTGTGTTGAAAGACAAGACGAACAGAACAAGAGGCACAAACCTGTTCATAAGCCGATTTGCATTGCGTAGTGGCGAGTATCGATGTAAGATCCAAGCTAAACACCCGAGCAACCACCGATTCTGGGACTTCCGAGTTGACAATTCGGTGTGCCAATGCCTCAGCAATCGCAGTCTTCCCAACTCCTGGATCTCCTAATAATGCCGTTGTATCAACGAATAAATGGTGATTATTCCACATTCATACCAAGAAGGATTGCGCTGTTCTTCTTGCTTCACGAAAGATCAGCATTATGAGAATTTACATACAGAAAACCGAAGCTTACTACTTGGAGAGAATCGAAATCAAACGCCTCAATTCGACGGTCTGTAGACATGTTCATGATCTCATCCTATTCGAGGAAACATAAATAATACGCACCCTGCCGACTACGAGATCGATTGGTTCCGAATTCTTTTTCTTGTCGAGAATAACTTGTGTGAGATCAATAGCCCATCTATAATAAGGGGTCGGCACAGTAGAGGGAAATGCTGTATGAACATACTCCTTCAGGAAAGGAAATAATGGGGGCTTCTTGTGGTCCGGAACCCTCATCGGGCGGAGCTTGCGTACAGCATCAGGGAGCCCTGCGATGTTCAGGGTCCCCCATCGGCTTAAAATCTCTACAAGAGCCTCATCTCGAAGAAGCGCAAGCAGCACGTGTTGCGGTGCAATGTAGCTACTACCCTTCAAAAAATGTAAGATCATCCACATCCCATACTCGGCACTGGGTAGAGGTCACGAACATACTCGTCCGATAGTGTCCTTGCGCGCATCAAGACAGCCTCTGTACTCCTCGTAGCATAACTGAGGACAAGATCCTTATGGTTAGATGCAATGCGTTAGTATATATCCCTTCTGAAGAACGAAAGTCCATTCACCAGCTCATCTCCGCTCTGCGCCGCTGGTTCTGCAGTAGCAGACTCTTCCTCTATCTTCTTCCAGAATGCTTGGCCAATGAGCTGTTGCAGATACCGCGTATCGTTCACCTTATCCAGTGAGTTTGAAAGGTGTTTGTCAAGTCGACCGTGAATAATGGACACCCGAGAAATTGCAGCCCAGAAGAGTGGCAGCTCAAGAGTTTGACTGACTGACAGTAAGGCTTGGTCAGTGTACAATCTGCGATCGGACTCTTTGGAAAGGTCGCCAAAGAGGAGTAGGAGCGCGAGATGCCATGGCTTGACGAGTGTCGCAGCGCAGTTTGTAGCCAGGTGGTGTGAAACTGCAAGGTCGCGACATTGTGCCCAGATCTGGTCCATGTCTTCGTCAAAAGTAAATGGACGAATCATCGTAGTTGAATTTCTGTAGTGGAAAGAACGGTCGGTGTCGGTGTCAAGGTCGAATAATCCGGGCTTGAACGTTTGAACCTCACTGTAATGGACCCAGCTCTGTATAAAATAGTTGACGTGCCAGCGGTGACTACAAAGGGCTGTGCGTGCATGTCATCTGCCCCCGTTTCCAACCTGATACCCTAAACCACACAAATGGCTGGCCCACCTTCCTCGTGTTGGCAAAATGAAGACCCCGCGAGTACGTCCATCCATGGTCTGCAAAGACATGACCCTCCGGGCACCGATGACGGCAAAAAAGGTCCTGTGACGTATCTGTAGCACGTAGCTCGTACAACCGCAGTCAATCACTTACTACAGGAGTGAGAAACGTACTAATCACAGCAACTGAGCAATGCGGTGGAAGTTCGATCGCTGACTCCCTCTTATTTTGAGCTCAGAAAACCACTCCGACTCCGGGCCGCCCCACCGGCTCGGGTGAACTGGCACGCCCGGTACACATGTACTGCGCCACAGTCAGGTGTTCACCGCCTCAGTGCATTGCCAGGCACGTTTCTATTGCGTGTAGGTTTCTACGCCCTCTATTATTTTATTCTCCGTCCCAATGGTTTCTTCATAATCGACGACCGCATCCAAGTTCCTAATGGAAACTCGCTATCTCATTGTCACCAGCCTGTGTGCCAGTGGCAACTGTTCAAACCACCCGCTGTGACTTGCTTGTGTACGCAACGAGAGACATTGCGATGATGCAGCATACACCTGAGCAAGATGTGGGCATTGTAACCATCCCCAACTCTCTGCACAGTATGTGCCAATCTGCCGAGTAGGTTGCCCCATTCTTGGCAACAGATTAATTCAAATACAATTTTACAGGTCTCGTAGCATCGACGATCCATCCTCCACACAGCCCAGGACGAGATCCTCTGCGCGCTCTACTCTTTCTAGACTTTTTCGCCCGCTGGCGAAGCTATCGATAAGAAAGAGGTAGGGATTATTAGGTACTCACTTTAATGAAGATGCCTGATAGTCGTGTTTCAGCGTCGAGTCTGTCGACTGCATCGTCTGCCAAGATACCTTCAGCGCTAGAACTTGCTTCCACGCACCATGTGGTCATTACCTCTGTTCTGAATGTGCTACTGGCATGGCGACAGCGGCCGTCTCCGAAGGAAACGAGGAGCTCTTCCCATTACGATGCTGCAAGCCGCTCCCTCTAAAAAAATTTCTCAAGTACCTGCCCATACCGCTGCGCCAGTCCGTCATTGCAAAAACCAGGGAGATATCTGTCCCTCCATCGGAACGATTGTATTGCCCGAACGAAACATGCTCCGCCTTCGTTGGAAAGTCCTCTGGGAAAGGAGTCGTTTCGTGTCCTTCTTGTCATGCTTCAATATGTTCGGTATGCAAATGTCCCTCCCATGCACCAAATCCATGTAGACCATCGGCGGAGGATCTCGCCCGTGAAGCGAGAAGACACGCATTAGGGAATGGTTGGAAGGTCTGTCCAAAATGCGAAGTGTTCGTGGAGCGGACGGAGGGGTGTCGCAACATGATATGTCGCTGTGGGGCCAGATTTTGCTACAAATGTGGCAAAGACTCGGAGTGGTGTCAGTGCAGGCTCGTAGAAATGATACTAGCTGGGATATTTGGGGGAGTGATATTACTAGCGGGGATAGTGATTCTACCAGGGGTGATACTGTTCAAGATTGGCTCGTATACCATTCGATTAGTCCGATTCGTTCTGCGTAGAGTCAAAAGATTGATTTTCCGCAAGTAAAATAGGTAGTTGAACTATGGTACTACTGTAGACGCCAAAAAATAATGATTTTTTAAGCGGATGTGCACCCTTTTTAAACGGTTGCACGATGTATATCTTAAGCAGTACAAAAAAAAGTAGGTAGCAAGGCTACAGAAGCGCTCTGGCCCTCTAACTGATTCGGATTCATGCAGAACACAGTTACAAACTAGGATTGTGTCAGAACTGGTTGGACAGCGATTAGAGCAGAACACTGACGACTTACCAAAGCATTCCAAAGGATCTAGACATGGTGGGATGTGACATGGATGCACCGAACGGGTTATCCAACGACTAGAAACATGCAGCATGTGATGGCGTATTAGTGCAGCGAACACGCGCAGCTGCGATAGATCCTTGGGAGATCTGGAAGTCTGGTGAGTAGGCTGTGTTGAGAAACGTTGAAGGAACAGAGATGTTGCCAGATTGATCTAGACGGTGTCCGGACACCTCAGATACGAAGTAGCAACGAGCGCGCTGACAATCAGAGAACGCATTAGAAGGTCTAAACGGCAAAGACGTCAGGTCGATGGCTATCAGGGACTAAGGAACGTACACAGTTGATGCAGATAGCATCTAGCGTCCAGAGGTCAGGAAGATACCGGCAAGATGTACTGGAAGGATTCGAGCACGCAAAGTCGAGGTACTGGGCTAGGAA
>JBBPTX010001307.1:0-11034 GCA_038094595.1 Pulveroboletus aff. annulatus
GTACTTATTAATCTCCGCTACAGGCCGACTCCTCATGTCGATCATGTTGGGCCTAGGGGATGGACTTATGTAGATACGTATCTAGATCGGTACACAACATGTATCTACACATAGAATAGTATATAAAGCGAGACTGGACGAAGCTCAGTCTTCAGTCTAGTTCTCTTGTTTCTCTCCTACAAGTAGCATCTTAAGAAATACTCCTCTCGACGCCTAGCTTTTAAGTGGTTGCCTGCAAAGATTTGTAGACACAACAACAGGTTAAGGGCCAGCGTGGGAAGCGGCAATAGAATGTGAACGAACAAGGGAGAATGTGATAGAACCACATGTGAGAAGGAAACACGAATGTGCCGATGTGTACAGCGGAAGAAGGTGAAGAACGTGTGCGATAAGGCACCACGAGGGAGATAAGTGCACAAGAACACGTAAGTATGCTGACGTATGTGTGAGATACCTCAGAGAGCCGAGGGACAAGGGTAAAGGGTTGGTGCGGGCAACCGGAGAAGAGCGGAAGTGTGAGCATGTGCGCAAGAGTAAAAGAAAGAAAAAGGGGAGACGTGCCCTGCACGATGAATTGTAACATCTCCCTTTCCACGGCATATCATCCCCAGACCGATGGTGAAACTGAATGCGTCAACCAGGAAATCGAGACTTATTGTTATGATTCGTCATGCTGGGCACGTCTCTTTCCTTTTTCTCTTTCTCTTCCACGCACATATGATCGACTCTTCCACTTTTCACCGATTGCCCACGCCAACCCTTTACCCTTATTCCTTGGCTCTCCAAGAACTCCTCTCACATACGTCATCATACCTACATGATCTTGTGCACTTATCTCCCTTGTGTTGCCTTATCGCACACATGTTCATCTTCTTTCGCCGCATGCACCGGCACATTGTGTTTCACTCTCATGTGTAGGTTCTATCACATTCTCCCTTGTTCTTTCACATTCTATTGCCGCTTCCCACGCCGGCCCTTAACCCATACCCTTGACCCTGTGACGTTACTGTCACACTGTCACTCTTCACTATATATACCAGTCGATCTGGCCTTATGCCTTTCCCTTAGCTTGATTCTACCTGTGTATAGACCTAGTCCTTGTGCATAGAATCCAAGTCCCCTTTGATCCTCCACCTCTACAAGTCTCCATTCGACTCTTGAGCGAACCTTGCATGTCCAAGACACTCTCTCGGTGTCTCCTCGACCTTCGGGCACTACTTGTGCTACCACTGCCATCTTGACTAGACGGTTGACACCACGACCTCGTTCCAGCTAGGTCGTTAGCAGGTCTACATGCAACCCTACCTGGGCCACACATAACACTTATCTCTGCATCTACTGTGGAGACCTCCCTTCTACTTGGTCCAAGCACATCTCCCACGCAGAATTTACACACAATCACCACCCTCATTCCATCACCGGCAAGTCCCCATTTTACCTTATGATGGGATATGAACCCCGTGCCCTTCCTTCAGTGATTGCCAAAACCAACATCCCCACTGTCGAAACCTGTCTCAAGGAGCTGACTGCTCTACGAGACGAAGCCCTCACATCCCATGAACTTGCGTGGCAAATCATGGCATCCAGATCTAAGTCGAAATTTGTACCTTTCAAGAAAGGGCAATGAGTTTGGCTGGAGGCCAGGAATCTTAAAAGGTCCATCCAAGATCCAAAGTTTGCTGCAAAACGTGAGGGCCCCTTTGTTATCTCTGATGTCATCTCCCCCATCTCCTATCACCTCCGACTCCCACGAATGTGGAAGATCCACAACACATTCCACACTTCTCTGTTATTGCCCTATCACAAAAATGATGTACACGGCCTAAACTTCCCCACACTGCCTCTGGATCTTGTTGAAGGACAAGAAGAATATGAAATAGAATGAATCATACAGCATCAAGGTATGCCGTCGGCCCATCAGTACCTGATCCGATGGAAAGGGTACTCCGCCGAAGAAGAATCATGGGAACCCGAGCGGAATTTGAAACATTCGTCGGAGTTACTGAAAGATTATAAAAGGTGTCACCCCCATGCTTTCTCTCTTGCACCCACTCACCCACCACGCCACAAATAAACCCCCTCCATCTTCTACTCATGGCTATCAAGTTCACCAATGTCGACACCCCTGCCACCGCACCCTCCACCAACCCCAGCACAGTCCATCTTCCCTCTACCGACCCCGAGAGGGTCTCTCCTACTCGCCCCACCACCCCACAACCTGTCAACTTCACCACTCTTGTTGGCGATATTCCCCAGTCCCACGTCTCCCCCATCTCGGGCAGGATTCAATCCTCACCGACATTTACCCCTCCACCCCATCAGGAACCTTTTCCCAGACCTCCCTCATTCTTAGGTGTCCATTGCCCCCAGCTCATCCATGCACCCAGCTTGGACTCTCTTGTCGCTTATTCCGGATGGGACTCCCAAGTTCCTCTGGATGTCTCCACCCATCAACACACCAACTGACTCTGGGAAGAGCAGTTTACCAATGAGGATTATGTTTGTTTTCACTCACTTATGTCTGACAATCATCTTCGCGTTCCAATTAGTGTTTATTCTTCCGATGGCTTGCCCATCTTTACTTGGTTCGAAACTGCAATGCAATTAAACCATATCACTGCCTTCGTCTTCGGCTCTGGCCCAGTATTCCCTTACACTACCCTCAGCAGGACCATGCAGGACTTCATTTATCATGCACGATACCAGTTGTATGCCCACACCTTCCAAATGGGCTATGATACTTTCCTCCTCAACGTCGATAACCACTTCCGAGACCTAGCCACCGCTGGTCGAAGACTTGGAAACAAAGTCCTGAGGGACAGATCACCTATTCACAGGCAAGCTCTCAACAACTGATAGACTGGTCGAAATGGCAGAGATCGTGTCTACCCTGGACATCCCCATTTCAACCAATGGTGCTTCCAGTGCCACTGCCTCGGGCATACCCAGCTATCCTGTCGACAATATGTCTGTACGGGATGCCGCCGACAAGCACCTGGTCACTCTCTCACCCATTGTCCAGGATCCTCTCGCCCTCTCGCCTCTCACCTAACCTCTCCCCATGCCCAGTCCTCATCTACATCTACTCCTCGCCATCCCCAAGCCACATTCCACAATGGGCAAATCATCCGTCGAACCACACCCCACCGTACCTCTCATCAGTCATCCTCCTCTTCCCAACAATCTTACCATCCAGCGCCTTCCTCCCCTCGTGCCCCATCACCATATGAGGATGGAGATGAATTAGACAATGTTGGTGTAGCCAACATCACTGGCTCTCCGGGACCTGCTTTTAGAGACTTGTAAGGAATCCTCGCCATAGCTTCAGGTTACTAAGGGGGTAATGTTACGATTCACTCACAGGACGAACGCTTTTTCTCTTCTTTTAATATCGGACTAATACTTTCCATTTCTCACACTTAACCTCATTCCTTCCATGTCGTTCTACAACATTCCATACCTCTCGTAAGTGTGCTTATCCCCCACCGCGCAAGTACTCCTTTTCTTCTGATCTTCTCATGCCGTATGCGCTGGCCCTTAATGTCTCTTTCTCATGTGTGGTTTTGCCATTGGCTTCTCTATTCTAATGCTGCTTCCCACACCAGCTCCTAACCATTGTGACATGTAACTGTCACACCTTTACTTCACTATATAAACCCTTCAACAGGGCCCCTCGTCTCTTCTCCTTAGCTTAGTTCTATCTACAGCTTGTCACCTAGTTAGTACTAGCAAATCCATCATCTTTACTCCCTGTGTCTTCACTCTACCATTAAGTGAGCACTTCACACTATGGCTCACCAGCTTTCGTGTGTCTTTCCCTTTAACCCCCTTCGACCTGCTAGTCAAGCTAGACAGCAGTATCCCTCGACCCATCAAAATACTCTTGACGGTATCCTGACCCAGCATCCCCATGGCTGGCCCTACATTGTCGTAGATATGAGCGACAGACTCTTCGACCCTACTAGGTGTTAGTAGATCTATGCGCGACCATACCCACAGCCACGTGTAACAGATGAGGTGTTAGTAGGAATTTGGCTGATCCCCCGTCAACAGTCATTTCGTTCAGTGAGTAGTTGATCTGCTGCTATGATGGCACCCATCCATTCTTTGATATCGCTAGATTGGATCATGTGTATCTGTGAGGTTTCAATGAATTCTACTACCTTGGCCTTGGCCACCCTTCAGAGTATGTTTACCAACATCCGACCATTGGTTTTTGAGTTGATATCAACCTCTAGGACCAATCTTTGGAATTGCAGAATAAATTCCTCAACTGTCTCCTTAACCTTTTGTCGGATGTTGAGGAGTTCTTGCTCCACCTGTCTTTTAAGCAAAGCCAGGGCAAAGGTACAGGTAAGCTGGTTTTTAAATTCTGGGAACGCTCCAGCTGAGATGGTGTCTCCATTTTGCTCAATAAAAATGTCTGCAAAATGGGCTACTGCTCCTTCTGTCATGAGGATGAGGATGATCATTATTTTTTGACGGTCGGAGGGGGTAGTTGTAAAGCCTCCAAGATAGAGGCATACCTGGCACCACCAGGTGTGGAATTTGGACTTGTCTCCATCATAAGTGGAGGGTTTCGGGATGAAGGACTTTCCCAGTTCTGGATCTGACTGAGAAGCTGTGAAAGGCTGCAAGGCTGTGGGAGGTGGAGGTAGATTTGTGGGGGGTTTATAAGCAGCCATTGCGGTGGCCACGGCTTCTGCGATGGCATTGGAGATGAGGGTTTGGAGTTCTGAGGGTTGTCCTCCTGACATGGGTGCAGGCAGTAGTGGTACCTCATCAGGGAAGTACTCTCTTGGGTCATTGTATGGGAATGTTGCATCAGTTGGAGTGGACATGGATGACTGATCTGAACTTTCATCCAGGATCACTTTGACCAAGTATGTCTGGTTGTGGGCTGATTCCCCAGACACTCAAGTCTGAATGTGGAAGGTATGATGATAAGATGAGCAGGCGTACAGCAGCCAAGCGCTCAAATGGAGATGGTACACAGGACCATTTGATGATGGGTGAGTCAGGGCGACTTGCGAATGGTGTGCTGTGGGAAAATGGGGAGTGGAACCAGAACGGTCTGGCTACAACCGGCTTGAATACTCCAAGCTAGAGACATGACAATGATCCATAATCACGCGGACAGTTTGTAGAAGATACAAGCTCACACCTTTCATGCAGGTGCGTACACAAATCGATTGTCCTCAGGTGTTATCCTGTCTAATGGGGTCCTTTTTGGTATGATCCTTCTGCAGCAGATTAGACCATTGGGGTAGTTTTTTACGTGATTGACATGGGCGGATGCAATGCCAATCTCCTTAACCCTGGAGTCCGGGTTTGTGGTAAAACGAGGTAGGATACAGTGAGCGTAACAAGTGTTACACTCAAAGGCAAAGAAGAAAGAAAGAAAGGAAAAGGAGAGCAGGCGCAAAGTGCAAGTGCTCAGGAAGAGTTTGGAATAATGTCAGGAACTCTCTTAGGTTCACACTCAAAGTGAGTGTTAGCGAAAGGGATGAATGAGAATTCCAAACTGGAGAACTACTACTATGAACATGCTGGTCTTATATACCTATCTACTGAGGCTATGCCTGGTCTGTGCATATCTTGGCTGTGCCTACATGAGGAGTAAACAAGGTATGATGTGCTATGATGTCATAGGTCTAGAATGTTTAGGTAATGCGGTGTTTTTTAAGAAAAGATAGATTCCTGATATCCAATGTCTTGAGCGTGAATGGGTTGACATCTGAAAACGTGTCGAATGCGCCGAGACCATTGCCCAAGGACGTATTGAGGTTGGAGAGGGTGGTTGGTGTTGGCTGCCCCCTTTCTCTCGATGAGGCTACGGAAACCCGGATTGAGGTTCTCCTGTTGTACACGAGAGCGGACAGCAGGATGGGACCTGGAGAAAGTGGCGTGGATGGCTTGGCCGCAAGTGCGGTAACGGGAGGGATGAATGTGGCATGTACGGGGGTGATGCCCATGCCACCGAGGCCCGCCCCCAGAGGGTTTCCGATCGCGGGTGAGAAGTGGAGGCTGTGCCAGCCTAGTCCCGTGTCACAGCTCGAGCATGTCTCCCCTTCAGTTTTCATACGACCAGTTCCAGCAGTTAAATGGAAGTCACACAGTCAACTTTGAGTTTCTCAGAGGCTTGCAGTCCAGAATGGCGAAACTGTACATTGACATGTTTGCTCATTAGGCCTTAAATCTTCAAATTGGTCGCTGTATCATAACAATAATATCGCAGAGCGGATCATCCGAACCATACCCTGTTCTTCTGGGCGTTCGAGTTTCCAGGCAGGTGATTTACTGCGAACAAGTATGACTGTACCCTTCTGAATAGGGGATGAGATTGGGAGCGCATACACGGTATATCGTTGATGGGTTTGTATATACTGGTCTAGTAACTCGAGTCTGCCCATGTGTGCCACCCTCGGCCATTTACAGGTAAGCTGCCTTTGTTCCAGTTCTCGAGCAGATGCCGTGACTGTGATGACTCGTCACTGGCAGCATGTCTTCACGATACATTGTCTCTATATTTGACCTGCACACGACCGTGTCAGGCATATGGCCTTGCTTTCAGAAATGGTCAAGGCAATACATTTAAAAAATACGTTCGACTCCGAATTGTTTCTATTCCCTTCTTTTCTTTCTCGTTGCGTGTGCCATAATCCATTCGCCGAGGGCACCTCTCGGTTCGTATGTCAACTCGGACTAAGTCACATGGTTTTATGTTTGGATTCCAATTCGCCTAATATATATACAGCGGTGGTTCGTCTTTCTGGCTTTCCCTCAGTCATTCAAGTAAACAAGCCAAGGGTATGTACGTCGTCTCCCGAACCGGTCATCGTGTCCATTCTCCCACGCTGTACCGCCAGCTCATCATGTCCAGTTATTATGGCTGTTCCCCGGCGGTCTTCCAGTATGCCAGCCCTACCAGCGGAAACATCTCTCGCCCACTCCTGGTTCCATCTGAACGTTTTTGCTCTCGTCAGTCTATTTGGCGATCGAGAAGTCATCACTGCCTTGATGATGATGCATATACTGCCCTCAAAGCGTTGGCTAGGGTGGTACAACACCCCTAGAAGTGTCTACACACGCATCGCGTTTAGGAAGGAGGAACGTTTGTCTGACATGCTGTTTCATCGACTGGGGAATTCCAAACCACAGTTCTTCAACATCCACAGAGGCATCAACAGGACGACAAGGGAGGTGTTCACTGCATGTCCCCTTTTTCGGAACAATTCCTCAAACGGTGCTTGCGACAGCATCCTTGAGGTGATCACTTGTGATGGCACCTTGGTAGGGGCTCAGTGGAGAAGAATGGTGATTTGCCAGCTGCAAAACAGAATGTGCGGATAACGGAATCATTGCCATATCGGGTCGTGAGTTGGGCATAGAGGACCAAAAGTTGTCGCAAACATACCCTGAGGAAGCTTGTCCGGCACTTTAGGCATATGCAAACGCAGAACACTTCCTCAGTCTGGCGGCATGAACGCACCAGGAACACTGGCACACCTCCGGTTCTTGGTACTTAGACAGGTGAGGGCCGTACATGATTGATTTTCTCTGCATTCATGAAGTAAGGAATAGCGTATGACCTAGGTGGCACTGCACGGCGTGCAATGAAACGCAAGACGAGAAAGGACATCACACTACATGTAGGGTCCTACTAGGGCGTGTGTAACCACATTTCCCCTCGGACCGGGAATTCATGGATTGTCGCCCTAGTGTGTTGAGCGAGACTAGATTAGTTAGTCGCTACCCGACAAATACACTTGTCCAAGAAAAAGAGACAGGGCGTCCCCGATATTATTGGTCCTGAGTTTCCTTTGAAAACACTTACTGTAAACGGTACGGGTCAGTGGATGTCTGCAAGGGAGAGCAATGCTCACCACATTCGACGAATGTTCTTCACCACCATGAACCTCGGCAGAAATACTAGGTCCGGAGCGGCTCTCGAAGCCCGTAGAGCAGTGTGTAGCGATACTTGCCAGCCTCGTCGCATTGTTCACGGAAAAAACCATTTGAGACATCGTAAAACCAGCCTGTGTGAGGCCTTGGGTCTGCGGTGTCGGGGATCCGAAGTGCAAGGGTCAACTTTCCTGCAGCTAGGGATGTAGATCAACATGTCACAATCAGCAATTTCCGAGTCCCCGCACGACGCAAACCAAGGCAGGGACGTACATATTCCGGTGAGGACCATGAAATAGGCATGGCAGAGGTAGGTGTCCGTCACGAGACACTTGCCTTTTAGCTTGGGGACTTTGTAGATGGTTTCGAGGGTGAGGTCGCGGGGGAGTAATATAGGGGCGGTGCATGATGAAAATGGCCCCTCGTTTTCCCTCTTCGAATTTCCATCGTCCTTTGACGAACAAATTCACACGACTGGCATTGTTGCTGTGGTGGCGAATTCATTTGGTGGTGAAAGGTGAACTTGCAGTTCTGAGCCAAGGCTGACGCGGTGAGCGCCGTTGGTGGAGATGATAAAGTCTTCCCCTCCACCGCTCTCTTCAGGGGGATGCTCGGCCACGCGGAGAGGGAAGCCGATTTTATCGAGCTCTGTTTGAAAATTATCATCTTAGATGTTTCCCTCGATTGCCAATTGACCAGTTCGACGGTCGACCGTGCCATATGCACCAACCTAAAGACATTGGAGATGAAACAGGTATGGTACTAAAACAAAGTCGCGCACCTCGAGTCGGACATCAGGATCGACATTGACCCATTTTGAGGAAGCCTTACGGATAAGATCGACGTAGTATTCGTGCATCGACTGGGTCTGGCCCATAACTTGAAGGTGATTCCATTGTCACAGACAAAGACAAGAGTGGCATCTTACATAAGATGACACGACAGGAGACGTTCACCGACTTCAAGTTGGTTTTCAAGATATCATGATTATTTCGCCTCGGTTATTTTCATTCGTTTTCCCCCAGTTTGACAGTAGATTTCAGACATCATTCATCCAGGAATTTACAACGGTTTACTACCTGATGCGTCGAGGAATGGGATGGCCTCCTCTTAATGGTTTGTCCTTCCACTGCAGATGGATGAATTTGACACTGACTCTAGACTCGGATGCTGCAACACGTACTGTGATCCACGGAGTCCAACGACCAAACAAGGACTCGTCTCCTACCCACTTCCACCCACCAATGGTCTGGTAGGCAGCCATTTCTCGAGGTTCGCTGTGCTTATTCGCGGCTAGTGTGTATGGAGACCCGCGTATCTGTTTCTTTAAAAGATGTTTTGATCACGCCTACAACGTACTAGACCTTGCTGCGAACGCGACAGCACGTATCATGAAGATCAACAATACTTTGAAAACGATGTGGGTGGCGTTGCAGACCATGAGAACCTGATGGACACTTACTCCTGTATTCGACTCTCGTTCTCAGGCACTACTCGGTTCGTTCTCAGTGGGAGGCCCATGATACTATATCCTTGTTTCGTTCCAGGTTGCAGCCGTCAATCAGGCTTCAGGTACGGGCGTGTCGAGACACAAAACTGAACAATTTACCAGAGGTGGAGCTTAAAATTAACGGGATACGCAACAAGACTAAGAAGTGAAATCCTAGACGAAGGCGCTTCCTCATACCGAGTAGCCGGTCCACCTCCCCTGCCGGACCACGAGTCATGGTCTGTGACGGAGGTGAGCACTGATGCACATTTCTCGCTGGCAGCAGCACCACGCGAATTTTGAATTCATTGGGTTTTTGCAGGTATATCATACAGCTATGGGATATCATGATGCTTGCTGGACAAGGTGCGAGATGGGATGATGATCAGACGGGTGAATGATATAGCGCTGCCACTTTGTTTCACGAGGAAGTTGCTCAACAGTAGCAAATGTACAGGGCCAGCCTTTTTATAAGAAAATCGTGGCATTGGGGAGTACGAGATAGCACAAGAAATACGACTACATAACAGTTACTAGCACACAGCGAATACAGGCACGCAAAGCAAGACAAAAAGCAAGTACAGGGATATAAAGGCTAGGCACCAATGTGTACATAGAGAACCCGTTGGTCTAACGGTACATTCACCAACAAGTTCGTTTTCCACAATGCAAACGCCGCTCGGGTATGATCCAGCCGTCCCGACTCATCCACCATGTGTTTGTAAAAAACAGACACGAATTTTTTCGCCTGTTCGTCGTCCACCGCCCACATCGTCCCAATCACTGACCGAAATCCGGCAAAATGGATCGCAGATGCGAGATGGATCACCTCGTCTGGACTCTCTTCATCTCCAACCGTTGTGTGACAAGCAGACAGGTACGCAAACTCGGGACTCTTCAGCTCGCACTGAATGATCCGTTCGATCGTGAAGCGTCCGTCGCGGAGAGCGAATGCAGACTCAAGGGGTCGTTTCTGATTCGGGATACCATGGCAGGCAAAGTGCACCCATTCATTCCTGCCAAGTTCATTGATGACCCTGGAAATGCAGGCATCCTCCCCTTCGATGTGCGCGAATGTTGTGAGACCATTAACGCGCCAACCAACAGTTTCCAGTTCGGTACCGACAGACTTGAGTTCGCTCGTGCCGATGGCGTTCGCTTGACCAATAGCGATCATGTTCTTGACAACATTCGTAGAGTTTGTCACCGAATTCGACTGCCTGGCACGAATGAGGGCGGTCAAGGTGGGGGTGTAAGAGGAGATATACAGATCGGAGAAATTCTTTTGGCCTCGTCTGTACGGACCAGCAGCGTGAAGGGGCAACACCGAAAACTCGCCAGTTGGGCACCACCAGATCCGCGACCCGGGGGGACATGCTGCCGAGATGTGATCAACGATGTGCATGACAACTTCGTTCCAGAGCTCGCGCAATAACATCCCAAGGTCTTTCCGCACGTCCGTCAACTTCGCCCGCTTAGTCAATACTTGGATCTGAGACGAATGTTCCTGGACACGAGCCTTGGTGATTATCAATGGGATGTGGACAGGGTCCCTGTTGGTAAAAACGACCAAGGCGTCACAGGTATACTTGCTCGCATTCACGATGATGATGGGTCCACTGCGCGCTGCACGTTGAAGA
>JBBPTX010001308.1:0-11004 GCA_038094595.1 Pulveroboletus aff. annulatus
GGTGCTGAATACCGCAGTAGGTGCTGGACCAGTAAGTAGCTCGTGGAACGGCGGCGCGATGTTTTCCCTGCTTGCGACGCCAGCTTGGCAGCCGCAGTAAGCTGTTTGCGGAAGGCAGAGACCCGGGTGGTATATCCGCATTTGACAGGAATTCAAACCTGTACCACCACTTTAGCGATGGTCCTGCAGCGGCTGACACGCTGACCAGGCTGACACTGCGATTTCTTGGCATCCACGCTATCTCCCGATGCTTGTGGTTTAGCCGTGCTCCACAGCAAACAACTAATCGGAGGAAGTAGCAATTGAATCATCAATGTGCTTGAAGTCGCGATCTATTGTATTATTTGCATCACCTGGTTTGGGCCAGTTTTATCACTTCTCCATTCCACTTTTCTGTCTCCATCTACCTGGTAAGGTCCTGGCTGTACTCTGTTTCTGTGGACGTGGATGACAAAGAGAACAATTAGAATGATAATGTAGAAGTGCAGGGAAATGGAGGGCAGCTTGGAAGAAACTAAAAGACAGATGAGCAACCTGTGAGTTGAATTATTCCACTGGTTCACCCACAGATACTCGTACTTTTGCAGGGAACATCTATGACTTGAACATGGGATACCTCCTTGATGATTGTTTGTGAAGATTCTTTAGACCTTGGCTAGTGTCTCAGCACATGTCACAAAGGAGAAATCCACACAAGTGCAAGCAAACCATTTATTGATATTAGCCGGCAATGAAAAGTATGCATATTCTTTCCCTTGCCTTCAATATTAGAATGTGATTATGCGATTATCACAGCCTGGCCTCAGAAGACCAGGATATTCAAAGCTTAAATCACAAGCATCATCACAATCATAGCTAGAAGATTTGGAACACTTTCAAGACACAATTACACTTCTTCCCTTGACATTCACACTTGGTCAAAGATTCCAACTCTCTTCAAACATACAGCTGTTACGAATTGATTTCGTGAAACTGACATTTTCTCATTTTTCGCATTATCTAATCTTATCAGTCCATGATCTTATCTAAGATCACTCCCTTCACTATTCCCTTACCTTTACTTCCGATTAGATAAGATATGATGTCATCATGACATCACAGGTCTAGGCGCCTCACCTCATACGCATTACTTTAATTCCCTTGCTCTAGACCTACTTCACTCATTCACCCTTCCATTCTTTCATATGTATACCACACATTAGCCAGCATGTACACTGCCCTACTCCACTATGACCTCATACCCTATACCTCTACCCTTTGCCCAGCTGACTTAGAACATTGTATCTCCTACTGTACCATACTGTATAAATACAGGAAACACTTGGGGATACTTCCCTAAGTTGTTTCACTTTGTCATCTCCTACTCTTGCCCAAGAAGATCTAGCCCTTCTTGTGAACGTAACGTCACAGCAAGCCATCTCTTCTATCTCTTAGATATCAGAGCAACTTGAGAGTTCCCACCTATGCTCCTCATCTTATCTATCCATTTCCCTAAACTGATCAGATAATCTATCTCGCTCCTTCAACAGATAGGTTAGACGTTCAGCAACCTCACTATTACAAGTATAGAGAGTAGTCGCTTCAACAGCCTCATTCCTTGACATTTTTAGCTATATGGTTTTCAGTTGATATGTGTGATCAATTGATTCAACAACCTACAGATAAAGTGCTCAAAAATCACATTTAGAATCAGCTGACACATAATTTTCTGATTCTTCATGTTCTGTTTGATCTGAGTGCAGAGCTCAGGAAGTGTCTTGGCAACTTTGTCAGACATTCCAGATGATTTGTATTGTTGAGCTGCTTCTGTAGTTGAGTTCTGAATATGCTGCTGGTGGAGAAAAAAGGAATGTTCCAAGATGAGGATAGAGTCTAGAAATATTGACTGAGAGAATAAGTTGTTTTGATTAAAGACCAACCAATGCCATTTTTGAGAGCTTGTTTCCATGCACCAAATGGAAGCTGAAACTGAAGAATCATATTAAATATATATGTGCAAATGAAATGGGCTTACTCCAGATCCTAGACAAGCTGAGTGTGAGTCCCTGGCTTGATCAGCTTGATCCTGATTACAATGTGAATAACTTTAGCTAACAAAGTTGTCCTACAAATGAATGAGCTTCCCTGCTCAAAATCC
The DNA here is from genome assembly GCA_038094595.1 of Pulveroboletus aff. annulatus. Lineage (NCBI taxonomy): Eukaryota > Fungi > Basidiomycota > Agaricomycetes > Boletales > Boletaceae > Pulveroboletus > Pulveroboletus aff. annulatus. Next base: position 2,138 of record JBBPTX010001308.1, read on the forward strand.
ACTATCTGATAAATGTTGAGTATCTTTCCAATATTGAGTGATGATCTAGCAACCAACCTCCTATAAAAATTAAAGTCAGTCTTGATAACACACATAGAGAAATTGAAAGCTTCCCTTCTAATAAAAAGAAATTGATTGGCATGGTAGTGAATAGTTCTAATATATAGATGAAGACTTACATCCTAAAAAAGCATATTAGTATCTAGAATTATAATTTTGCATAGTAGAAAATTCATACCAACTATATCAAAATAAAATTAATTTATGGGAAATAGATGAAATCAGGTCACTTACATCCTATGCATGTGTGAACTTCACTCTGAATATTGAACTAAAAATCATAATCACTCACCTTCTATGGATATAAGATCAAATAATGAAGACAGCCATGAGCACTACTCTGAATCCCAAGATTAAAACTAAACCACTCACAAGCTATGAATATGAGAGCAAGAGGACAAGTGGAATGGGCACCCATGAGCACCAGTATGAATTCCCAGATCAAAATCCAATCACTCACAAACTATGGATGTGAAATAAGAGAATAGATGGAATAGGCAACTATGAGCACTAGTATGAATTCCCAGATCAAAATCCAATCACTCACAAACTATGGATGTGGAATAAGAGAATAGATGGAATAGGCAACTATGAGCACTAGTGTGAATCCTCAGATCAAAATTAAACCACTCACCCTCTATGGATGTGAGAGCAAGAGAAAAAGTGGGATAGGTAGCCATAAGCACTGGTGTGAATCCCCAAATAAAAATCAGACCACTCACAAACTATAAATATAAGAGCAAGAGGACAAGCGGAATATGTAGCCATAAGCACCAGTGTAAATCTCTAGATCAAAATCAGACCACTTACCAACTATGAATATGAGATTAAGAAGACAAATAGAGAGTCATAAGCATTAGTGTGAATCCCTAGATCAAAATCAGACGACATACCTCCTATGGATGTGGGAGCAAGAAGACAAGTGTGATAGATAGCCATTAACACCAGTGTGAATCCCTAAATCAAAATCAGATCACTCACAAACTATGGATGTGAGAATAAAAGGACAAGTGGGATATATAGCCATGAGCATCAGTGTGAAACTTCAGATTAAAATCAGACCACTTACCTGCTATGAAATGTGAAAGCAGAAGAACAAGTGGAACAGGCAGCCATTAGCACCAGCATGAATCCCCAGATCAAAATCAGACCACTCACCTGCTAGAAAATGTAAGAGCAAAAGAATAAGTGAAATAGGAAGCCATCAGCATCAGTATGAATCCCCAGGTCAAAATCAGACCACTCACTAACTATGGATATGAAAAAAGAACAAGCAGAATATGAAGCCATTAGCACCTGTGTAAATACCCAGATCAAAATTAGACCACTTACCTCCTATGAAATATGAAAGCAAGTGAACAAGTGAAATAGAGCCATAAGAACAAGTGTGAATCCCCAGGTCAAAATCAGACCACTTACCCCCTATGAATATGGGAGCAAGATGACAAGCATAATAGGCAGTTATAAGAATCAGTGTAAATATGTAGATCAAAATCAGACTGCTCACCAACTATAGATATGAGAACAAGTGGACAAGTGGAACAGGTAGCCATTAGCATCAGTGTGAATCCTCAGATCAAAATCAGACCACTTACAAACTATGAATATGAGAGTAAGAGAACAAGTGAAACAGATAGCCAGGAGCATTAGTGTGAATCCTTAGATCAAAGTCAGACCACTAACCCCCTATGGGTGTGAGCAAGAGGACAAGTGGAATAGACAACCATGAGCATTAGTGTAAATCCACAGATTAAATTAAACCACTTACAAGCTGTGAAATTGAGAGCAAGAGAATATGTGGAATAGGCAGTCATAAGCACCAGGGTGAATCCCTGGATCAAAATTAAACTACTTACCCTCTATGAATATGAGAGCAAAAGGACAAGTGGAATAAGAAGCTATGAGCACCAGTGTGAATTTTCAGGTTAAAATTAGACCACTTACAAACTATGGAAATGTTACGTGTGGCCCGGGTAGGGTCGCACGCAGCCCTGCAATATCCGCTCAAGCGGGTCGAGAGTATCAACCGTCAGGGATGCCAACGGCGGTGGGCGGCCTATAACCGCGGGGAGACGAGGGTACGCGAGGGAGGAGTGTCCCTTAGCGTCGAGGTTCACTCAAGAGTCGAATGAGACTCGTAGAGGTGTGGATCAAAGGGTAACGATGAGGTGTATTCGCAAGGGAACACTACAAGTAGGCGGAAGACCACAGGGAGCTCAAGGTTAAGGGGAAAGGCGTAAGGCCAGATCGACTGGTATATATAGTGAAAGGTGACGTGTGACAGTAACGGTCACAGGGTCAAGGGTATGGTTAAGGGCCGGCGTGGGAAGCGGCAATAGAATGCAAAAGAAGGCCACGGAAGGCGTAAGAACCACGCGTGAGAATGGAACACGAACGTGCCGGTGCATGCGGCGAGAGAAGGTGAAGTACGTGTGCGATAAGGCAGCACGAGGGAGATAAGTGCACAAGAACACGTAAGTAGGATAACGTACGTGTGACGGGGACCTCAGAAGACCGAGGGACAAGGGTGAAGGGTTGGCGCGGGCAACCGGGGAAGAGCGGAAGAGTGAGCGTACGCGCAGAGACGGGAGAGATAAAGGAAAAAGACGTGTCTGGCACGATGAATCGTAACAGGAAACAAGAGCAAGAGAATAAGTAGAACAGGTAGCCATTAGCACTTGTATAAATCCCTAGATTAAAATCAGACCACTCACCCTCTATGAATGTGAGAGCAGAAGGGCAGGTATAATAGGCAGTCATGAGCACCAGTGTAAATTCCCAAATCAAAATCAGATCACTCACAAACTATGGATATAAGAGCAAGAGGACAAGTGGGACGGGCAGCCATGAGTACCAATGTGAATTCTCAGATCAAAATCAAACCACTTACCAACTATGGATGTGAGAGCAAAAGAACAAGTGAAACAGGTAGCCATCAGCATCTGCATGAATCCTTAGATTAAAATTAGGCCACTCACCCCCTATGAATATTAGAGTAAGTGAACAAGTGAAATAGAGAGCCATTAGCATCAGTATAAATTCTCAGATCAAAATTGAACTATTACTCCCTATGAATGTGGGAGCAAAAGACAGGTGGAACAGATAGCTATTAGCACCAGTGTAAATCTCTAAATCAAAATTAGACCACTCACCAACTATGAATATGAGAGCAAGAGAACAAGTATAATAGGTAGCCATTAGCACCAGTGTGAATCCCCAGATTAAAATCAGACCACTTACCAACTATGGATATGGGAGCAAGAGGACAAGTGTAACAGGCAGCCATAAGCATCAGTATGAATCCATAGACCAAAATTAGACCACCTACCCCCTATGAGTGTGAGAGCAAAGGGACAAGTGGAACAGGGAGCTATGAGCACCAGTGTGAATCTTCAGATCAAAATCAGACCACTTACCCCCTATAGATGTGAGAGCAAAAGAACAAGTGGAACAGGTAGCCATGAACACCAGTGTGAATCCTTAGATCAAGATCAGACCACTCACATCCTATGGATGTGAGAGTAAAAGAACAAGTGGGACAGACAGCCATTAGCACTAGTGTAAGTCTCAAGATCAAAATCAAATCACATACCTCCTATGGATGTGAAAGCAAAAGGACAAGTGTAATAGGCAGCCATGAGCATCTATGTGAATCCCCAGATTAAAATCAGACCACTCACATACTATGGATATGAGAGTAAGAGGACAAGTGAAATGAACAGCCATGAACACCAGTATGAATTTCCAGATCAAAATCAGACCACTAACCCCCTATGGATATGAGAGCAAGAGAACAAGTGGAATAGGAGCCATCAGCATCAGTGTGAATTCCCAGATCAAAGTCAGGCCACTCACAGACTATGGATATGAGAGCAAGTGGACAAGTGGAATAGGCAACCATCAGCACCAGTGTAAATCAAAATCAGTTACAGGCTTTTAATGGTTGCAAAATATGTGGAACTAAGAATTGCATCAAATAATCCAACCAATAGCATGAACTTACATTCTATTTGTATGGTTTAAAAATGACCAGAAAGTTCACATTTGTCAAAGTTGTTCTATTTTTCAGTTCATAATAAAACCACCTACCTCCTTTAAATAGTGTGACCATTCATTAGTATGTATATATTGTTTCAACCATTGATTTCAACTAACCTTTGTATGTGGAAACCATCCTCCAATGGCCTGCACCATCTCTTGTTGTGATGTAGTATTCAGTGGTACACTCGTGTTATATTTATTAGCCACAAATGGAACTAGGACCCTGCACTAACAAATTACTCAAAATAACAAGTATAGTGGCATCACCCACCTTTTCACAGCACCCTTGATGCAAATCATCAGATTTGATTGTTGCGTGGTGGCCAATAGTCTCTGCAAAGCTTCCTCATTCAAGGTTGCTGCAGTATTCTCCAAGAGGACCTTGCATCCATCATCAGATTTATGAACAATTACCAAGGAGATCAGCGAAACTACAGAATAGGTCTTCTTACTTTCAATGTATGTGTATGCCTTCGGAGGATACTTCTTTTCTTGTAGATTATTCCATGCAGTAGTAGTGGCCTTCGTCTTTATCTCTTCGGCCAGAATCTTCACCCTCCCAATCCTTTCCTTCAGAGGTAACTGTTTCTCCTCTGGTCTGAGCGTGCCACGAGCAACAGCTAATAGCGCATCACATTTCGAAAACACAAGCACGACAGGCACTGTAATTTGTCATCGACTAGAGGGAAACATGGAGGTGGGGAAACGTTTACCATTTCCGGTGTCACACTCGTCGAAGAACTTTTCCTCGGCATTCAAGACAAGTCGATGGTGCCTGTCCATCGAGATACAGTACCTATCAAGAAAGAGATCGCTCCAGTATTCAATAAACGCCACCATGTCTGTTTACCATATGGCGTGAATCCGTTTCTTGAGGTATTGGGTCTTGGCGCGATCCGCAACGAACTCCTTCATCGCCTCAAATTCATCTATCCCGCCAGCTTCGAATCCCTGAGAGTCATGGAAGACAAAATCTGGGTTGCTACGAAAGACCAGCTCGTTTTTGATGTCGTGTAACCCGCGCTTGGAACATGTCAGCTGAGCGGAACACAGACCGGAATTAGCGGTGACACTGGGCTGGGCACTTACCCCCCTGGATTCCTGGATCACCGCTTGATCGACCTGATTGGACATCATCAGTACCTTGTAGAATCGATATCACGAAATATCGCCATACCTTTTCCCCTCGATCGTTGTAGATCTCCAGATCCTCCGTCGAGTTACAGATTTTTTTGAGAATGGTGGTCTTGCCCGCATTGGCCCGGCCAATAACGAGAACCCTGAAGCGTCCGAATTTCTCTCTGATATTTTCTACTTGCATGGTGTCGTATGTGGTGTGTGAGGTAGGAGTTAAGCTTGGGTGTAAACGAGGTGAGGGTGGTTCGCTCGAGAGCTGGTTGAGCTGCAACACACATCCACAACCGCAACTTCCGAATTCCGACTTGGTCTTCGAGACCCGCCAACCCCACCGTTCGTTCTCGCGCTGCCCCATTGACACTACTATTGACAACGGACATCTAATCCGGAACTATATTCAAGAACATATTCAAGATTCATGGACGTATGAGCATCAATACCGACAACGTCCGACGGCTACTTGACGCAGGTGAGTAGCACATGCATTAGAGTAGCACTTGATTATGTGGACTGAGCTGTTCTTAACCCCAGGTCCAAGGTACTGGATGTTCGTGATGGGACATCACTCTGTGATACTTGCTGCCATGGTTTTCCACATGAGCTGAATCGTCTGTGAGCCATTGCAACGCCATTACGGATGTTTGTGAGGAGTTTACAAACCAGATGAGTGGGTTCCAAGTAGAGAGGCACACAATGAATAGGTGGGTTTCGAATACATAATTTCAAAGACTTGAAGAGTGACTCCGCGTCCAGCCCCTCAGTGGCCAATGTTTTCCCGCTGGACAGTATGGCAGAGACACGATATTATATTAGTGTGTGCGGCCACACCCGGTTCACTTTTGTATTCTACACATTGAGGTGACTTGCTGACGTGCAAGTTTTGATCGCAGTTATTGTTTGGCCACGCTAATCATTTTTCCCGTGTATCACTGGCCCATAGTGTATGCTCTGTGGTAGTACAGATACTATATCGTGTCGTACGCTACTTCCGAAATTGCGCGTATGTCTTGATGCGGCCTGTCTCAAGGTCTAACATGCTAAAAAGTTGACCGGAGGCTTAGGCCAAGAACCACACGGGAGACTAATCAAACAGGAGATGCTCTTCGTCCTGCTTTGGGCCTACCATAGTCAATGAGGGTATCAGTCAATCAATCGCGTACCAGCTTGCTCCTGCGAGATCGGCTTCTCAGCGCGTTCTCGATGGCAACATTGCAAATGGCCCTGCAATCAGATAATGTTAGTTGGCCGCCCAAGGGTGTCATACTCCGTGGCGTGGTCAAACCGAACCAGAGGGAAAAGGTGGAGGGCGAGACATGCCACAGGTTGCATAGCGTACTCCACAATCAACTCAATCATTTCCTGGATAAACTTGTTCGCCCTCGGACTAACTCGCAGCTAGTCTGGGGCTTACATCTCCCACATACGCTGGTCTTGACTCCCTGTTCGCCACTGTATCACGCGCACCGTCCGAGACCATGTTTAATCTTCGATGTTAGTGGTGAGAAGTTCATGGGAATGATATGTAGCTCGCTGGAGAAGGACGGGGGGGCACCTGGAGAATGATATCGCCTGAGTGGAAGAGGGACTGTGACGTGCAACGAAAGCATGTGAGTGGTCATCCTGCAGGTGCTGAACCAGAAAAACTACGACTCACACTTTACATCCATACGGACTCCCAACGTTTTAGTGCTCGTCAACATCTGGCGAAGAGTTGCCTTGTAAGGTGTCACAAAAAAATAGGCTCTGCTAAAAGACGATACTTGTGTAGTTCTCACTTACTCACGTTGGTGGTAAAGATTCTAGAGCTTCGTATCCAGAGCGAGGAGCGGTAAAGCACGATAGCGTCGCTGATGGCTTTGAGCGTTAGCCTGAGGTTGACTGGGCGCACGACGTGGAGGAGAACACAGAGAGTGGGTGGCAATGATTTTGCTGGTTGCTAACCGTTCACTACGAGGCTTTGACGTGCCATTTCAACGGTTGATTAGGCCACGGCAACAACCATCCTCGGATTCCAAGTCCCAATCGATGCTCATGGGTTATTCAACGTCGTCTGTCCCTGGTTGGCCAATCTTGCCAGTGGGTTTACCTTGGCCGAGAATTGAGTACAGCCTAGCATGTTGGCGTCGATAACGAATAGCCCGGATATCTCTTTTCGTGCGTTTCCCTGTGCTCCTCTCCTCAGTCCCATCTCCTCTAGCCACAGCAGCTTACCTTTCTACAGCCTCAACATCCACCCCCCGCAACATCCCTATCCTTGCAACATGACCTGGGGCGCGACCATGAAAGTAGGAATTCGTTTCTCAAAGTCCCCAAAATTTGGCGCTCGTGTTGGCAAGGTTGACGGAGGTCTGGATCGTGGTGTTGAGTTCGGTGATGAGGAAGGTACCAGATCGTTGAAAGACAGACGGGTAGGATTCAGTGGTCCATCCGTCGACGTACATGGTTTGACTCGATTCGTTATTGACTTAGTCGTTCTTCCTGGAGATCTTGATAAGGTGTCGTATCCTCATCCGATTGTGCTCAACTCGTGAGTGATGATATTCTCTTAACCCCATCTACTCTCTCCCTTCCCTTTCCCCGTCTTCTGTCGTCGAATCACAACAGAGTCTTTGATTCTTCCATCCAATACAACTTAGCTGGCTTGACTTCCAGTACAAGTCGTCGATTGTGCTTCACACATCCCACTCGCACAACTCGGGGTGTCCGGCTTTCCAAATCTGTCGAAGACCCAATGGCGTCTAGGGGAACAAAGTACAGGTTGGCAGTCGTGCTTCGTGTCCGTCCAAAGACTGGTGCGTATCCATCTATACAATGGTCCCGAAGTCTGTTGTGACGATGTCTCTGCCTCACATCAGCTTCATATGTACTAGGTCGGTTGCTTCCGAAGTTGCGTTTCGCCAGCTTGAGTTGGATCGCTACTCCAAATGAAGATCGGTGCCCCATATCAGTAGTTTCCCCCTCTGTTATCATTTCATCCGCTGCTGACAACATTCTATAAACGTATTGCAAAGCGCTACGGGGGATCCGAGCACTGCAAGACTCCAGACCACGTGCAAATCCATTGTACTGTCTCCTTGAATAATACCAGCGGCGGACCAGCGGTACAGGCACAGACACATCTCAAGAGATATTCAGAAAAAAACAGTATGCAACACGAGAAATACAGTGGGAGTCGAGTTGTATGAATCAGTGTGATTATGCAGGACATCGATGACGCGAATTCGTTGGACTCAAATCTGGGGGTCGTGGATAATAGATCCATCATCTTGCGACCAAACTCGAATTGCGTAGAAGTCGAATGTCACGGTCACCCAGCAGACTTTGTATTGAGGATTTGCACGAGTTGCTACATAAACGAGTGGTGACTTGGTTCAAGTTTCTGAGTTAATCGTGTGCAGGTGATAGCAGGCACCAAATATGAATTCAAAGCCTATCAATTCTTCTGGCGCCCATCCACCTTGGCCCAGACCATCACGCCTGCTCCATGTTCGTGGCCTTGCTCGCACTTGCAGCTGTGCTGCTGGCCATCAAGAGTGCACGAAAGCTTGGAAAGTCGCTGGCACACCCTCGTACGCGGCCCCTCCCACCTGGCCCGAAACCCATTCCCTTCCTCGGCAATGTACTCGGCG
>JBBPTX010001309.1:0-11002 GCA_038094595.1 Pulveroboletus aff. annulatus
ATGTTGGGCCTAGGGGATGGACTTATGTAGATACGTATCTAGATCGATACACAACATGTATCTACAAGTAGAATAGTATATAAAGCGAGGCTGGACGGAGCTCAGTCTCCAGTCTAGTTCTCTTGTTCTCCACCTACCAAGTAGCATCTAAAGAACGCCTCCCCTCTCGACGTCTTTTGATAGTGATTGCCTGCAAAGAACTTGTAGTCGCAACAATGACTAGGAGAGCCAAGTGGCTTTAAGAGTTTCGAAGCCACATCCCATGATTGACTTCGAATGTCAACAAGGTACTCATGGCCTTTCCACATGTGATAACGATCAGGAGTACAGTTCATCTTCCAGTTTTCTTTTGAAGACTCCCAAAGGTTTTCGAGAAGTCAGATCTCCATGATGGACATGGAGAAGTTCAGCCAATGAGCATGATTCTTGATCATTACAGTGGGTAGATCTCTGGTTACTTTTTCATAAGGAATAAACTCCATGATTTTCGAGTTTCCAATGCCCGCTTGTTCTTGTTTTACTCAAATCAAAAGATCAGAGCTGTTATTTCTGACAGAAAAGCACACCTGGAAATGCCATATCATGAGCTCTCATGTTATACTTCGGACGCATAAAAGTGTACATGCCTGATGATGGATTGATCCTCTCGTCGAATAGTCCATCTCTGGGAGATTGCATAGCACAACCTCGAGTCTTTCCTGTCCTGGCGGTGAGTATTTTGTACTATGCTCAACATAGAAAGACATACATACATAGCCAAATACCCATTTGTATAGCGGGTGCACCACAATTTCGTTTGATAGTCAACTTCCCAGCAGTTTCCCATCAACCAAGAGTGACCCATCAAGAATATTGAGATGCACAACCCATGAATGCTGGCCACCAGGTGGTGTGGCCATATATGAAAACCAGTGTGAGTTTGGATCCTTCAACGACCTCCACTTCAAATCTGGAAAATAGTTGGGCCAACGTCTGCGAATTGCAAGGTTGATGCCTTCGTCACTTGAGTCAGCCTTGACCAATTCCCTTAAAACGTTTTCCAGTTTCAAAGAGAGGCACCAGTCACAGTCAAGGAGTAACTGCGTGTAAACAGGCAGGTTGGACAACTTGCTGGGCATATTGTCATGGATTATCATCACACATGAAAGTGCAATATCAACATCTTCTGCTGAATGTAGGATGTCAGGAATCATGGTAGTATCCATGTCGAACATGCTTCAACAAATGGCAGCTAAGTCCTTCAAAACCACATGAGATCCATCATCCACTAGTGAATTGGTGACCCATGCTAACAATTCCTTTATCCAAGAGAACATCTTGACACGCAAGGAACAAAGAAGGTTGAATGCCTCTATAGAGAGTGCAGGATCAGAGCTGGATGCTAGCAGACGATGAAACAACAAGGAGACAGTAACCATTGTTACTGCTTTCAACCAATTGATCCCCATGCCCTTCACAAGGCTCTTCAATTCTCCCAAAAGCACATAGCAAAAGATAGGTTCTTCGATCTCCTGATGCCACATCCACTCCACATTTCCAAGCAGTCCGACCTGAGAGACAGCTTGAGCCAACAGCATGTGGACTTCTTGGCAATGAAAGTTCAGTGATCAGCTGCAAAGCTCGCACAAAATATTGAACCACTGGAGTTCACTGCCACTGCGCAGATGCCCAAATGCCATGTATTCATGCATGGAAAGATCCCTGCACTGGTTGTCTCGACTTGTGATGATTTCATTCGATATGTGAGAAGTAGAATTCACATATATCTGTAACTTGTTGTATGGCCCACTTTGAAGTTTGTACGTGCACTGTTTTAACCACTTGGGTTGTTCCAGAATCTTAAAATAACTCCTCAGAGAATTCAAACCATTTTGGATGCAGACTTGATCCCGCTCTGCAGGGATAGACATGGATGATGGAGTACCAGAACCAAAAAAATATGTGTGACCTCCAGTGCTTGACAATGTAAGGTTGCAGCGTTCGATAACGACAAAGCAGGATATCAGCAATATCACAGAAGCGGGAAGATAGACCAAGAGTGGCCAAGAGATGGGATGTAGCAGTGCGGCACATAACCTGGAGTTTGTCATCTGACAATGGCTACTCATGAACCTCTATCTGCATATTCTCAACAGAGCCATCTGTGTTTTCTCTCATTTTCTGAAGTTCAATGTAACAAGCATTCTTCTCCAGTTCAACAAGCTTTGCAGCAATGTTACACCATGCATCTTCCTCAATCTGAAACTTCAAGTCTGGAAGGTGTGAAGATTCTTTGTAAAACTGGATGGCAAAACTATTTGTAGTTATTGTTAAAGAGAATACAGACCACTGGCTTCTCAATTGTGAATGGGGATGAGGGAGATGTTTGTGGATGCGGGAAAGATGACTGAAACAATCAGCCTTGCAAGTAAGGTTCTCCAGATGACTTGGGGGCATCTTCAAAGGCATCTCGTGAAACAATCCATGAGATGGATCAGATTATCCAGGTAGAACATTTGAAAGGAATTGGTCAGAAGGCGATAACCATGATCCTTCCACATTGATCAAGAAGTTGCCTAGGTTATCTGCTCAAAAGAAAATGTGAACACAGAGTACATCTCACAGTGTTGTAGCATTTCAAGAGTTGGGCCATCATCATACTCATTATACTGTTGATCATGATCAAAAAATCTTCTCCTCTGATAGACAGGAAGTGGAATTTTAGAAGGTCAGAGATTAAGGGGAGAGGGTAGGCATTGCAGAAGGTATGCTCATTGAGATACCTGTAGTCTTAGCAAGGATGAAGCTTGCCATCCTTCTTTTTGATGAAAAAGAAGGGTGATGCTCGAGGGGAATTCAAAGGTTGGATTTTCCAGCAGTGAGGTTTTCATTGAGGAAATCTTCAGTAGCTTTCTTTTCTTTGAGGGTGAGTGAATAGAGTTTGCTGATCTTCAGAGTGAACGACTTTTTGATGTTGATTTTGTGGTCGTATGGTCTAGAGGGGGGAAGAGAGTTAGTGGACTCTTTGGTAAAGACAGACATGAATTCTTTGTATGCATCTGATAATGTAATTTTTGCTTTTGCTTTTTCAGCAGTGGCGGCAAGCTTGGTGGTGGTGGTTAGCTTGGTGATGAGCTTCAGGTGGGTCTAATGGTAGCATGAACCTGACTTGAGAATTTGATGGTAGGTGTGGTTGTAGGTAGTATGCTGTACATACAGATCACCATTGGGGAGGTTAAGGAAGATGGATAGGATGTGGTCAGGGACAGTTTCCACCATAACATGGCATGGGGGTTTTAAAGAAGTCTGAGGTGCATGAGGTTGGGAGTCATTATATCACTTGAGGTCAGTGACATGGATGTGGTATAGGGATTTAGACTCATCCATGGATTTGGAGATGTTGATTGTTTGCAATGACCAATCGATGAAAGAATTTGTGGCTCTGAGCCAAGGCATTCTGAGAATCACATTCTCAGACCTGCAATGAATGATGTGGAAATGCATGTTTTGTGCAATCCCTTCGATGTTGATGAACAGCATGGTGGTATAATGAATAGCTCCTTTAGCATTGGGAGTTTGGTCTACATTGTTGATGGGGATAGGAGTGGGGAGTTTGTCAAGGGGGAGTCAGTGTTTTCGAGCAAAGCTCTAGTTGAGGCAGTTGATATCTGCTCCACTGTCGATGAGGATGCAGGTGTTGATGGTTTTCATTGTGTGCAAGGGATCTATGAGTTGAAGGGAGATATGCATAGATTTCTTGGATGTGGATACAAGTACAGGGGTACACATAGGGGTAGGAGGTACTAATGTTGAAATAGTCCACCATTTCAAAAATCCAGGGTGAAAGAAACCCTGGAGACCTTGGGTTCATCATCATCGTTGTCATCCATGATCTCCTGAAGCTGAGAAAGTTCCTCTTCCTCCTCAACTTCAACTTCTATGACCTTCCATATGGTCTTCTTCAGCTTTGGGATGTTTGAGGCAAACATGGAGCATGTGAAGGACATATGTCCCTTCTAACGGCAACAGAAGTAGTGGCCTTCCTTTTGTCATTGCTCTCATTCCGCAGGGGTGAGTCATTGAAGGCAGATGGCATCAACATCCATGGTGTTAGGGTCTCTAGTAGGGGTGGGAGTGGTATACTGGTGGTAAGTGACATAGGAGGGAGTCTTATGGCAAGTGGAGATCTCGTGGGCACGATCCATATGGGTTTGGAACATGACAGCCTTCTTGAGCCAGGCATCGATGGTGGTGGATATGACCTCCATGGCCAGGATGCAGTGCATGAGAGCTTCTGGAATGGTGGCTAAGTAGTAGTCAATCAGGACATTGTTGTCAAAAATGCCTACAATGGCATAATGGTTCTGGAACTGAGCATTGTACTCAGTTAACAAGGAGGAGTAGCTATCTTCCTTAGTAGGGGTCATGTGGGTCATAGTGAGTCAGGCAATTGTGTTGCCTGTTGTGTTATGGTGCTTGAATGCTAACAAGAAGGCATCATGGAAATCCAATCAAGAGCCCATTGAAATTGAGCCATCGGCTACAACCTTTGATGCTCTGAAAGTATTAGCCCACATTAATGTGGGGCCCTTGGTCATATAAGAGAGAGTGAATGCAATTCGCTTTGGGTTGGTGGTGTATGCCTCATTGTTGACTTTGAGGTAAAAGACAACATAATCCAGCCACTGCTTGGCTGTCTTGTAATCACCATCATACTTTTCAAGAGTGCCAATGCAGAGTTTGATGGGTTTTGAAGTCATGATAGATGTTGGAGGGTGAGGGATCGGTGGGAAAATATGGCTGGTTTGGTGTCAAGGTGTCAGCGACAGAGGGGTGGTGGGGTGAGGTATCTGCAAGAAAGCAGAAAAGCTATGGAAAAGATCATGAGTAGTGTCTTCTTCATCTGAGTCTAAAATAGGCTCATCAGGGTCTTCATCCCAATATCCTTGATTGGGATCATCAGGGGTGTTAGAGGAGTCAGAGTGCAAGGTATGCAAAGGTTGTTACAATTCAATTGTAGGACATACTCTTTTTCTCTACTTCATCTATCGGACTAACTATTTCTTTTCTCACACTTAAACCCCATCATTCCATGTTGTTCTATGACATTCCATATCTCTCATAAGTGTGCTTATCCCTCACTGCACAGGTACCCTTAATCTTCTGCTCTTCTCATGCTGCATGTGTTGGCCCTTAACATTTCTCTCTCACAGGTGTTTTATTGACATTCTTTGCGATTCCATCACATTCCATTGCCATTTCCACACCAGCTCTTAGGCAGTTCTCATGCCAACCCTCAACAGATCTTTATTCATTACATATACTCACCAACCAAGCCTTAAGCTCTCTTCTTTAACTTAGTTCTTCCTATGGCTTGTCATCTAGATAGTTCTAAGCAATCTACCCTTGGCTCCTTGTATTTTCGTTCCACCATTAAGTGAATGCTTCATACTTAGGCCTTTCTGCCTTCATATGTCTTAAATCTCAAAACCTTGACCCAGCAACCTCATGGCTGGTCCCTTGTTGCTGTCAATACTAGCGACTGAACTCTCAACCCTACTAGGCTATAGGCATCGGTAGGACTATATGCAACTGTACCCATGAGCCATGTGTAACAAAAGAACTAAGTTACCCCTTGATGCACTCTATTCAGTTTACCCACCGTTGCATCTCACTGTCAAACCACTGATCCATGCTGGAGCTCTAGAGAATCTTCATGTCTCTCAAACTCCAACTCCTCAGATACTTCTGACAATCCCAACCAAGGATATTGGGACAAAGACCCCAATGAGCCTATTCTAGACTCAGATGAAGAAGACACTACCTGTGATCTTTCCCATAGCTTTTCTATTTCTATGCAGATACCTTGCCCTTAGATCTTTCTGTCTTCGACACCCAGATGCCAAACCAGCTATATTTTCCCACTGATCCCTCATCCTCCAACATCTCCCATGACTTTGAAACCCATCAAACTCCATATTGGCACCCTGAAGAAGTATGATGGTGATTATATGATTACAAGATAGCCAAGCATTGATTGGACTCCATCAGCTTCTACCTCAAAGTCAACAATAAGGTATACACCACTGACCCAAAGCAAATTGCATTCACTCTCTCTTATATGACCAAGGGCCCCATATTAACATGGGCTAACATTTTTAGAGCCTTAAAGATTGTAGCTAATGGCTTGATTTCAATGGGCACTTGGTTGAATTTTCACAATGCCTTCCTGTTGGCATTCAAGCATTACAACATGATGCATCTTCTATGCAAATCCACCCAACAGTTAACATATCATGGGTTAAGCTCTATAAGGATAGACTTTAGGGCCAGCCTATAATTGCTCCTGACCCTATACAGGTAACCAAGGACCAAGATAACTTATACGAAGTAGAAAGGATCATTGCTAGTAGATTCAAAGGTTGTCATCTTGAATACCTAGTCCATTGGCTAAGCTATGATGAGACAGATCAAACTTGGGAACTGGAAGATCATCTTCTACCAGGTGTGCTTGACGCCATTGGTGATTTCCATAGGGAGTATCCTTCTGCACCTCAAAGGTTGTGGATGTCTCATTCAGCATTCATATGATGCTTTCACAAATTTGAAGATCTCACTCTTTCTTCAACACATCCTTTTGATTGCCTGAAAGTCAATCCTTAGATGGGGGGTAGTGTTACAACTATATATTTTTCACCCCTTTCTTGCACACATAGACACATCTTTTATCTTATCAAGAAAAAACCCAACATAGATACTATGCCAAACGCAGGGGATCTATGGGCCCTTCTAGATCTGTGGAATTCACATTCAGCATTTCACCTTTTTCCCCACAGATCACAGCATGTATTTAATACATCGTGATCATCACAGACCTTACACCAGTCACCCCATCACTGTGATGTGATCCCTTATCTTTAATTACTGTTGACACCTTCCATTCCACCCACCCGCAGCAGATCAACGGCTGGTAGACATATGTACTTATTAATCTCCATTACAGGCCGACTCCTCATGTTGATCATGTTGGACCTAGGGGATGGACTAATATAGATATGTATCTAGATAGATACAAAACATGTATCTACACATAGAATGGTATATAAAGTGAGGCTAGACAGAGCTCAGTCTCCAGTCTAGTTCTCCTGTTCTCTTGTCTACAAAGCACCCCTCTTAAAGTATCATAACTCGACATCTAAGTAATCAGGTAATTGCCTACAAGTTTGTAGTCACAACAGCCATAGACATCAGTAGGACTATGCACGACTGTACCCATGAGCCACACATAACAGAGGTTCTTGAGGGTTCCAATGTGGATCAATTGTTTGAGTGTTTCTGTGGGGATCTATGGTGGGTGACATACATGATAGTGTGTGATCAAGGGATAGAACTTAGTTCTTTTGTTATGTGTGGCCTTTGGTAAGGTCACATATAGTTCTACAAATACCTGAGGCCTAGTAGGGTCAAGGGTTCAGTCGCTAGTGTCAACAGTGACAAGGGACCAGCCATAGGGTTGCTGGGTCAAGGGTAACGTCAAGGATGTTTGATGGATCAAGATAACCACTGTCTAGCTTGACAGGCAGGTCAAGGGTTTGAGGATAAAGACACATGAAGATGGGAAGGTCTGAGTGTGAAGCACTCACTTAATGGTAGAGTGAAGACACAAGGAGACAAGGGTGGATTGCTTAGAACTATCTAGGTGACAAGCCATAGGAAGAACTAAGTTAAGAAAAAGCATAAGACTCAGTTGACGAGTATATATACTAAAGGAGATCCATTGAGGGCTGGCATGAGAACCATCTAAGAGCTGGCATGGAAATGGCAATGGAATGCAATGGAATCACAAAGAACATCAATGAAGCACACATGAAAGAGAAATGTTAAGGGCCAACGCATGTGGTGTGAGAAGAACAGAAGATTAAGAGTACCTGTGTGGTGAGGGATAAGCACACTTATGAGAGATATGGAATGTTATAGAATGACATGGAAAGGTGAGGGTTAAGTGTGAGAAAAGAAATAATCAGTCTGATAGACAAAGTAAAGAAAAAGAGTACATCTTGTAAGTGAATCGTAACAATAACAGGTTGTCCCTGAAGCCATTCTTTATAAGGCTTAACCCATGATATATTAATAGTTGGGTGGATTTGCATAGAGAATGGTAGCCAAAGGGTTACTGCATTATCCCCAATTAGCGTGATGATGTCATATGGCCCTAGCCATTGTTCTGTAAGTTTGTGACTTGCATGTGGCAACTTTAAGTTATCTGTTGATAACCATACTTTATCTCCAATGTTATAGGAAGGAGTCTCCTTTCTATGTTTATCAGCTTGTGCTTTCATGTGCAGCTAAGCTTGTTCTAGATTTAATTTAGTTTGCTCCATCACATCATGTAGATCTAAGAGAAATTTGTTGGCAGCTGGTGCTTTGGAGGAGGATGCAATGGGTTCTACTCCCATGTGTAGAGTGTAGGAACAAGTGACTTTGAATGGAGACTTCTTTGTAGAGGCTTGCCTCTTTGAGTTATAACTAAATTGTATGATTGGCAACCATTGAGACCAATTACCTTGGCATTCTGTGCAAAACATTCTTAAATATTATTGAATGTCTCTAATCATCCTTTCTATTTGACCATCTGTCTGAGGATGATGTGCTGTGGATAGACATTGCTTAATGTTAAGCTTCTTGCATAGCTCTGCTATGACTTGTGAAGCGAACTGTGGTCCTTGGTTAGACACTATAGATGGAGGGATTCCATGATGCTTAAAGATATGATGTAGGTAGAGACTTGCTGTCTTGATGGTGGACATCATCTTGCAACAAGCGATAAGCACCACTTCTTTTGAGAAGTGATCTATAGCAACTAGAATGCTATTTGATCCATTACTTTCTGGCAGATCAGTGATAAAATCAACAGATATGTCCTGCCAGGGTCCACTAGGGATTTCTAAAGGCTGTAATAAATTAGAGCCAAGCTGGTTTGAAGGTTTCATTCATGTGCATCGATTGCAGCAAGATATATAATCTTTGATTTGGATTGTGATACCTGGCCACCAATAATGATGTAAGACTAATTCAACAGTCTTTTCATTTCCAGGATAACCTGCCATAGTATTACACGTGGCCTTGGGTAAGGTCACACGTAGACCTACTGAGCCTAGTGACTAGCAGGGGCAAGAGTGAAGAGGGGTCATGGTTGAGAATATCCACACAAGGTGTTTGGCCATGAGGTTGCCGACTATAGATCTGTCCAACAGCGGTTGGATAGCTAAGATAACCTACACCTAGCTTGGTGATAGGGTCAATGATTCTGAGGAGAGACACACGAGATAGAGAGTTGAAGTGTGAAGTATTCACTCGATAGTAGAACGAAGACTAATAGAGTTGATTGCTAGTGCTAACTAGGCAATAGCCATAGGTAGAACTAGGTTAAAGAAAGAGGAGAGAACGCCCTGTTGAAGGGTTTATATAGTGAAGTAAAAAGTGTGACAGTTATGCATCACAACGGTTAAGGGCCAGCGTGAGAAACAGCGGTAGAATATGAAAGAACATCGTAGAACCCACGCATGAGAAAAAGAGGATAAGGGCCAGCACATATGGTGTGAGAAGATCAGAAGAATAAGAGTACCTGTGCGGTGAGGGAATAAGCATGCTGTTACAGCTATATATTTTTCAACTTTTACTTTGCGCATATGGACACTTTTCTTATCTTATCAAGGGAAAACCCAACTTAGACACTATGCTAGACATAGGAGATCTATGGGCCCTTCTAGATCTGTGGGCTTCACCTCTTCACCTTTCACCCCATGGATCACAGTACATATTTAATACATTGTGATCATCACAGACCTTACATCAGTCACCCCATCACTGTGATGTGATCCCTTATCTTTAATTACTGTTGACACCTTCCATTCTACCCACCCGCAGCAGATCAACGGCTGGCAAACTCATGTACATATTAATCTCCATTACAGGCCAACTCCTTGTGTTGATCATGTTGGGCCTAGGGGATGGACTTATGTAGATACATATCTAGATTGATACACAACATGTATCTACACATAGAATAGTATATAAAGTGAGACTGGACAGAGCTCAGTCTCCAGTCTAGTTCTTTTGTTTCCCTCCTAGAAGTCATACCTAAGATAGTTTCTCAACTCAGTGTCTAAGAAGATAGTGATTGCCTGCAAGATTTGTAGTCGCAACACATGCTTATAAGAAGTATGGAATATCATAGAATGATATGGAAGGATGCGGGTTAAGCGTGAGAAGGGAAATTGTTAGTCTGATAGCATAAGTAGAGAAAAAGAGATAACCCTGCAAGCAAATTGTAACATTACCCCCTTAGTAACTCTGAAGCTACGGCAAGGATTTCTTACAATTCCCTAAAAGTGGGTCCCAGGAAGCTGGTGATATTGGCATACCCAACGTCATCTAGTTTATCTCCATCCTCATAAGGGGATGGGGCATGAGGGGAGGTTGGCACAGGATGATAAGAGTGTTGAGAGGAAGAGGAGAAAGAGTGTCTAGAGGTGTGATGAGGTGTGGCTCAATAGACTATTTGTCCATTGCAGAACATGGCTTGGGGTTGGCGAAGAGTAGAAGAGGATGAGGAAGGTACATGCTGGTCAGTGATGTGAGAGGCAAGGGAGTGAGGGGGTCCAGGCAGCAAGCGAGGGAATGGCCTGGTGCATGTTGTTCACATCCATGACAAGTGTATTGTCTACACATCAGCTGGGTATGTCTGAGGAAATGGCATTGGAAGCATCGCTGGTTATAGTGGGGATGTCCAAGATGGATATGGTCTCATCTGTTTCGACCAGTCCACCAGTTGTTGAGGGTCTGCCTATGGATTGGCAAACCATCTCAAAGGACTTCATTGGCAAGTCCTCAACCCATGGCAGCAAGGTCTTGAAAGTGGTTGTCGATGTCTAACAAGAAGTTCTCATACCCCAACTGGAAGCCGAGAGAGTACAGGCTATACCGAGCATGATAGATGAAGTCCTGCATCGTTCTGCCGAGG
>JBBPTX010001310.1:0-10997 GCA_038094595.1 Pulveroboletus aff. annulatus
TTTTACCTTTATCTTCATTTTTAGTTCATTATCGATTTTTAATGATCTGCAAAAGATTCCTTCATCTGGGATTTGATCTGCAGGTGAGATCAAAGGGTTAGCTTTCTTTGAAGAGGAATTAAGCACCAGAGTAACGCCCTGGCCGAGCCTCTTAGAGGACTCCTCTATCAGCAAAGAAGAAGATATAATAGAAGAAGGCGCTGCTTCTGTATCATAAACATATAGACTAGAGAAACGATTGTCCGTTGGAAAATGTACCTGCTTACGCTTACCTTCACCTAGATTAGACCCAGTTCCTGAATCTAGGCTCTGCCTTTTGCCGATTTCTTATTTTCGGCATCTTCAACGTCCCTGAAGAACGCCCTTGCTTCTTTGAAAGACATGCCCCTTATCGCCACTGTGGGGTCACGTCCCTTTCCTTTCTCGGCTTGTGCGCCAGGAGTGTAAATGTGTTCAGTGCTTTTCACATCATCCGAGGACGTACTTCGTACCTGCCTTCGTCTGCAGTCCTTTTTGTGGCCGTTAGACCATCCACAAAGGTCGCACTTAGTGGAAGGTTTCTTGCATTGCTTGGCGAAATGGCCCGCTTCACCGCAGTTGTAACAAGACTTGGCTCCTTTCTGGGCTGCATCAATATCCATTGCGTTGGGATCTTTGGGTTTAGATCCAAACCTAAATTGAGTTCGTCCTCTTATGAGATCCAGACTTTTGAGGCGGTGGCCTACGCTTCTTAGCATTTCCATTGTTTCATGAACCGTCGTTTTTCTTAATCCATTCTTCCAGATGTAGTCCATGATGTATCTCTTGACATTTTGTTCTAGGAGGTATACTCCATGTGGATCCCCTAGTTCAGCTTTTTCGTACTCTGCATACCATTTGACAAGGAAATCATCAATTGGTTGAGTGTTCCCTTGTTTCATGTCATTTATCTTCTTCATAGCTCTGTCTTTGACATTGCTACCTCTGAAGAGATCTCTCAATTCTCCTTCAAGATCTGCCCAACTATATCCTTGGTTTGTGAAGAGTCTTTGCAGTCTTAGTTGTGCAAAGGGTCCTGCCCTTGATCCTTTCAATCTGGATAAGACTGCTAATATTGCATCACTGCTTTGTGGTGTTATTGCATGCTGGTTTATGAGTATCCAAGATTGAATCTTTGCCCACCATTCGTCAAATTTGGCAAACGATCCATCGAAATCTCCTGGGTCTGTGAAGACTTCTACCTTTCGTGACGCATTAATAGTTGGTTTCGTTCATGTTGCCTCTGATCCGCTTGGGGTTGGTTGTCTCGTGGGTGGTCTTGGTTGTCCAGCCAAGGTCTGGATCATCTGTTCAATTCGTGCCACTGCATTCTTTAGTTGTGCGATTTCACTACTCAGATGGTCATATCTATTATCTTGAGTTTGCACGAATTGTGTGATCACTTCTAGGTAATTAGCACCTGTATCTGCGAAGGTGGTGTGGAGGTCGGTTTCTGAAATGGGAATGAAGGCCATTGTGATTGTGTGAAGGGGTAAGGATGACTAGTATTTATACGACTTTCTTGGCTGTACTCTTAGCTGTACTCAACTGTAACGATCGTTTCTTCTGATCGTTTGTGGATATTCGCGATGCTGTCTCTTCATGTGAGGGGCTATATCTCTGTCTTCTTCTTCTAGCTCTGAGGCTTCTCTGTATCGCCTTCTGGCTATGCTCACTTCTCTCTCAAATTGTTGCACTCCTAGGGTCACTTCTAGATGCAGGTTTCTTTGGACTGTGGGCCACGCGTAAGGGTCTGGTTCTTGGTTCCTGATGACGTCAGGGATAGGGGTTGTGGGGTGGCGAAGTGAGGCTATTTCACTGATAGGGCTGAGGGTTTGTGATGAGAATGTGGTGTCCCAATAGTATGTGTGTCCTGTGAATCTTATGTCGGTGGCGATAATGTCGACGTCTGCTCCATTACCAAAACTTCTTGGTTGGAGGTCCTGCTCTAACAATCTCCAGAATTCTTCTTCGCTGGCTGCAACGTTAGCCAGTCGTTTGGGTTGACTTCACTCCTTGTGCTCGCTGTTGCTAGCAAGTGCTCCCTGCTTTCTACTTTAACTACTACTGGTTCTTCTATGGCTACTGGAACATTTATGAGTTCCCAAGGTTGCGCTGTGTCCACATGAGGGATGTAGACAAGGAAAGGGAGTAAGGATCGGTGAAACGAGATAGGCACTTGAGTAGAATGCCCTTAGTACTACTCCTAGTGACTAGAGGATGCACTCACTTGCGAAAGCGAAGGGACAAGTGAGGAGACTAGTACGCGTCCGTCTTTTTGTGGTGATTGGGTATGAGGGTGTAAGACAGTCTAGTTCTAGTGTTGCGACTACAATGTTGTAGGCAATCACCAATTTATCTAGGCGTTGAGTGGGTTCTTTAAGGATGCTTTGTAGGCAGTGGAACAGGAGAACTAGACTGGAGACTAAGCTCCATCCAGTCTCGTTTTTATATACTTATTCTATGTGTAGATACATGTTGTGTACCAATCTAGATACGTATCTACATAAGTCCATCCCCTAGGCCCAACATGATCGACATGAGGAGTCAGCTTGTGATAGAGATTAATACATACATGAGGTTACCAGCCGTTGATCTGCTGTGGGTGGGTAGAATGGAAGATGTCAATGGTAATTAAAGATAAGGGATCACATCACAGTGATGAGGTGACTGATGTGAGGTCTGTGATGATCTCGATAAATTAAATATGTGCTATGATCTGTGGGGCGAAGGGATGAAAAGGTGAAAGTGAAGCCTGCAGATCTAGAAGGGCCCATAGATCCCCTGTGTCTAGCACAGTGTCTAAGTCAGGTTTTCCCTTGATAAGATAAAGGAAGCGTTCATGTACGCAAGGTAAAGAATGAAAAATATATAGCTGTAACAGTGACGACCTTTGAATCTACTAGTGATAATCCTTTCTACTTCATATAAATTATCTCGGTCCTCAGTTATCTGAATAGGGCTGGGAGCGATGACAGGTTGTCCCTGAAGCCTTTCTTTATAAGGCTTAACCCGTGATACGTTAACAGTTGAGTGGATTCGCATAGAATATGGCAGGTGAAGAGTGACTGCATTATCCCTGACTAGCATGATGATGTCATATAGCCCTAACCATCGTTCTGTTAACTTGCGACTTGCACACAGCAACTTTAAGTTATCTGTGGATAACCACACTTTGTCTCCAACATTATAGGGAGGAGTCTCCTTTCTATGTTTATCAGCCTGTGCTTTCATGTGCAGCTGAGCTTGTTCTAGATTTAATTTAGTCTGCTCCATCACATCGTGCAGGGTGGATAGGAATTCATCGGCAGCTGGTGCCTTGGAGGATGATGCAATGGGTTCTATTCCCATGTGCGGAGTATAGGAACAAGTGACTTTGAATGGAGACTTCTTGGTTGAGGCTTGCCTCTTAGAGTTATAACTGAATTGTGCGATGGGTAACCATTGTACCCATTCGCCTTGGTGCTCTGCGTAGAATATTCTTAGATACTGCTGCACGTCCCTGATCATTCTTTCTGTTTGACCATCTGTTTGGGGGTGATGTGCAGTAGATAATCATTGTTTTATGTTAAGCTTCTTGCATAGCTCTGCCATGACTTGCGAAGCAAACTGTGGTCCTCGATCGGACACTATAGATAGAGGAATTCCATGGTGCTTGAAGATGTGATGGAGGTAGAGACTTGCTGTCTCAATGGTGGACATTGTCTTATGACAAGGGATAAGCACCACTTCCTTCGAGAAGCGATCTACAGCTACTAAGATGCTGTCTGATCCGTTATTTTCCAGCAGATCAGTGACAAAATCAACAGATATGTCCTGCCAGAGTCCACTAGGGACTTCTAAGGGCTGTAATAAACCAGAACTGAGCTGGTTGGAAGGCTCCATTCATGTGCATCAATCGCAACGAGATACATAGTCTTTGATCTGAGTTGTGACGCCAGACCACCAATAGTGACGTAAGACTAATTCGATAGTCTTTTCATTTTCAGGATGACCTGCCATAGGCGAGTCGTGACATAATTTAAGGGTCTTGATTCTTAAATCTTCATTATCTCCATTTTTGGCCGGAACATATAATTGGTTTCCTTCTTGGTAAAGAAGCCTATTTCCTTCTTCACACACTTTGTGTTCTTT
Source organism: Pulveroboletus aff. annulatus (assembly GCA_038094595.1). Taxonomy (NCBI): domain Eukaryota; kingdom Fungi; phylum Basidiomycota; class Agaricomycetes; order Boletales; family Boletaceae; genus Pulveroboletus; species Pulveroboletus aff. annulatus. The sequence goes on from JBBPTX010001310.1 coordinate 4,153, forward strand.
ACATAACTTCTGTACTTCTGTCTCTGTTAGGAGACACATTTGATTAAATATATCTTGATGTAGCTGTGCCCCTTCATTGTAGATTGTGACTTTGGATGATGTTGTCCTTATCTGCTCCGGGGATATCATAATTATACCTTTGTTATCATCTTCTATTCCTTGTGCATGATCCTCTCTTCTAGAGAGAGCATCTGCCTTTGCATTAGATGACCCTGGTTTGTACACAAAAGCGTAATTGAATCTAGATAGATATTGCGCCCATCTAGCTTGTCTTCTAGATAGATCTTGCGCTTTCATGAAATATTGAAGGTTGGCATAATCATTCCATATTTCAAATGGATGTTCTGTCCCTTCTAGATAATGGTGCCATTGCTCTAGTGCTCTGATAATGCTTAACATCTATTTATCTGCAATAGGATAGTTTCTTTCTTCGGGTGACATTGAGTGTGAACTGTATGCCACTGGGTGCCATTTGTCTTCTTTTAATATAGATAATACCGCTCCTGTTGCGTAATCAGAAGCATCTGTTTCCAGACGGAATTGACAATTAATGTCTGGATAAGTGAGAATAGGGGCTGTGGTAAATCGTTCTTTTAGCTTGTCAAAAGCATCCTGTTGTTGAGAATCCCACTTCCAAGAGACGTCTTTCTTTAGGAGGTCGTTCAGAGGTCTAGTGACTTGCGTATATCCTTCTATGAATTGACAATAGTAGTTGGCAAGACCGAGAAAGCTTCGCACCCCTTTTACATTCATAGATACTGGCCAATCTAAAATGGCATTGACCTTCTTTCGATCCATCTTAATCCCATCTTGTCCTACAACCATCCCCAAATAATCAACTTCTTTCTTGAAGAAGTGACACTTTTCTGGTTTGGCGAAGAGATCATTCTTTTCTAAACGCTTCAACACTTTCTTCACGATTTCTGTGTGTTCTTGTTCATCATCTGTCTTGGTAAATATCATGACGTCATCGATGTAGACTACCACAATGTCTTTCATGTCTGCAAATAATTCATTCATCATTGTTTGGAAAGTGGCTGGAGAATTGCACAGTTCAAAGAACATAACCAGGGGTTCGAATGTTCCCTTATGCGTGATGAAGGCTGCTTTCCATTCATCACCTTCTTTGATGTGTACATTGTTGTATCCCCATCTAAGATCCAATGTCGTGAATAGCTTAGCTCCCTTTAATTGATCTATGAGTTGTGAAATGAGAGGGAGGGGATAGTTATGTATTTCGCACTGTTTGCGAATTTAGATATCGATAATCTTGTACCATGCACTTTCGCCCATCTTTCTTTGGCACGAAGAAGACTAGTGACATTTGAGGAGATTTAGAAGACCTAATGTATTCTTTGGATGACTGATCTTCTAGCCAGTCTGATACTTCCTTCTGTTCATCTGTGCTCAGAGGTATGAGTCTTCCTTTCTTTGGCTGAAAGTCTTCTTTAAGGTCTATGGCATGATCCCAAGATTTCCGTGTGGGCATTCTGGTAGATGCCTTTTCTTCGAATACCTTCAGATGCTCATGGTAACATTCTGGTACTAGTTCTGCAGTGGACTTTTTTTGATCCATGAGGGATTTAAGCTTTTCATCCACTGCTTGATCTATCCTAATCTTTCTTTCTTGTTTTTTGTTTTGTTCTTTTTCTAATGTTTTTATTGTTTCGTAAACTTTGTATTGAGCTTCTTGCTCTTCCTTTTCTAATAACCTGAGATAGATGCTTTTACATATCTCTAAGCTTCCAACACACTTTTCCGCAACTTCTTAATTTGATTTCCCCAGTTTTTCAGTTAATGTCTGGGTTGTGCTTCTTTAACCAGGAGTAACCAATCATCATCTGGTTCTTTCCTAGACTGGTGACTTCAAATTCGACTATCTCCCGATGTCCTTTATAGTCTAATAGAAGGGAGGCAATGTGCGTGATCTTGCCTACTTCATTCTGCATGCCATCTACATTATAGATGGTAAGAGGTTGTGCGAGTTGTCTAAGTGGGAGAGCATGTTGCATTGCAAATACATTATCTACAAAGACACAGTTTGCGCCTGAATCCAGAAGTGCTGATACTGAAATAAAACCTTGATCAGTGTTTTTGGGTTTTACCTTTATCTTCATTTTTAGTTCATTATCTATTTTTAATGATCTGCAAAAGATTCCTTCATCTGGGATTTGATCTGCAGGTGAGATCAAAGATTTAGCTTTCTTTGAAGAGGAATTATGCATCGATGTAACGCCCCGATCGAGCCTCTAAGAGGACCCCTCTGTCGGCAAAGAAGAAGATATAATAGAGGAAGGTGCTGCTTCCGTATTGTAAACATGTAAACTATAGAAACAATTGTCCATTGGAAAGTGTACCTGCTTATGCTTATCTTCGCCTAGATTAGACCCAGTTCCTGAATCTAGGCTCTGCCTTTTGCTGACTTCTTATTTTCAGCATCTTCAACATCCCTGAAGAACGTCCTTGCTTCTTCAAATGACATGCCCCTTATTGCTGCTGTGGAGTCACATCCTTTTCCTTTTTCAGCTTGTGTGCTGGGTGTATAGATGTGTTCGATGCTTTTAACATCATCCGAAGATGTGCTTCATACCTGTCTTCTTCGATAGTCCTTTTTATGGCCATTGGACCATCCACAAAGGTCACATTTGGTAGATGGTTTCTTGCATTGTTTGGCGAAGTGGCTGGTTTCACCGCAATTGTAGCAGGACTTGGCTCCTTTCTAAGCTGCTGATATGTCCATTGCATTAGGATCTTTACTTGGCTTAGGTCTGAACCTGAATTGCATTCATCCTCTGATTAGGTCTAGGCTTTCGAGACAATGTCCTACATCTCAAAGGGTCTGCATTGTTTCATGAACTGTTGTCTTCCTTAGATTGTTTTTCCAGACATAGTTCATGATGTATCTTTTTACGTTTTGTTCTAAGAGATATACTCCATGTGGGTCTCCTAGTTCTGCCTTTTCGTACTCAGCATACCACTTGACGAGGAAGTCGTCTATTGCTTGCATATTTCCTTGTTTCATTTTATTGATTTTTTTGGTGGCTCTATCTTTTAGGTTGCTTCCTCGGAACAGATCTCTCAGTTCTGTTTCTAGATCATTCCAGCTATATCCTTGATTGGTGTATAATCTTTGTAATCTTAGCTGTGTGAAGGGTCCTGCCCTTGGTCCTTTTAGTCTTGATAACACAGCCAGGATTGCATCACCGCTTTGTGGTGCAATAGCATATTGATTTATTTGTATCCATGCTTGTATTTTTGCCCACCATTCATCGAATTTGGCAAATGATCTGTCAAAGTCTCCAGGGTCTGCAAAGACCTCTACTTTTCTTGATGATGCGCCCCCTCTTGGTGCGACTGTTGATGCTGGCTGAACTGGGGGTGGCGTGGGTGGTGCTTGGGGAGCGAGGTTCTGTATCATCGCTTTGATTCTTGCTAATGCGTTATTTAATCTTGTTATCTCATTCATGAGATGTTCATATCTTTGGTCTTGTGTTTGGGCAAATTGCCCAATAGCTTGAAGGTTATCTCCATTTTGATCTGCGAAAATAGTAAGGAGATCTTGTGCTGTGGTAGGGATGAAAGACATTGTGATTGTAAAGTGTAGATGGCTAGTACTTGTATGACTTTCTTTGCTGTACTCTTAGCTGTACTCGACTGAAATGATCATTTGATTGTTTGTGGATACTTGCAATGCTGTCTCTTCATGTGAGGGGCTAGGTCTCTGTCTTCTTTTTCGAGCTCTGAGGCTTCTCTATATCACCTTCTTGCTTCTCTCTCAATCGTTGTGCTCCTAGGGTTGCTTCTAGGTGCACGTTTCTTTGGGTTGTGGACCATGTGTAGAGGTCTGGTTCTTGGTCTCTGATAATGTCAGGAATAGGGGTTGTGGGGTAGCGAAGTGAGGCTATTTCACTGATAGGGCTGAGGGTTTGTGACGATGGTGTGGTGTCCCAGTAATATGTGTGTCCTGTGAACCTTATGTCGGTGGCGATAACATCGACGTCTGCTCTGTTACCAAAGCTTCTTGGTTGGAGATCCTGTTCTAGCAGTCTCCAGAATTCTTCTTCACTGGCTGCAACGTCTGGCCAGTCGTTTGAGTCAACTTCACTCCTTATGCTCGCTGTTGCTAGCGAGTGCTCCCTGCTTTCTACTTTAACTACATACTACTGGTTCTCCTAAGATTACTGGAATGTCTATGATTTCCCAAGGTTGTGCTGCATCCACATGAGGAACATAGGCAAGGAAAGGGAGTAAGGATTGGTGAAACGAGATAGGCACTGAGTAGAATGCCCTTAGTACTACTCCTAGTGACTAGAGGATGCACTCACTTGTGAAAGCGAGGGGACAAGTGAGGAGACTGGATGCACGTCCGGCTTTCTGTGGTGATTGGGTACGAGAATGTAAGACAGTCTAGTTCTAGTGTTGCGACTACAATCTTTGTAGGCAATCACCAATTACTGAGATGTTGAGAGGATTCTTAGAGATGCTTTGTAGGCAGTGAAACAGGAGAACTAGACTGGAGACTGAGCTCCATCCAGTCTCGCTTTATATACTATTCTACATGTAGATACATGTTGTGTACCAATCTAGATATGTATCTACATAAGTCCATCCCCTAGACCCAACACAATCAACATGAGGAGTCAGCTTGTAACAGAGATTAATATATACATGAGGTTACCAGCCATTGATCTGCTGCAGGTGGGTGGAATGGAAGATGTCAGCGGTAATTAAAGTTAAGGGATCACATCACAGTGATGGGGATGACTGATGTGAGGTCTGTGATGATCACGATGTATTAAATACGTGTTGTGATCAGTGGGGCAAAAGGTGAAGAGCTGAAAGTGAAGCCCACTGATCTAGAAGGGCCCATAGATCCCCTGTGTCTTAGCATAGTGTCTAAGTCAGGTTTTCCCTTGATAAGATAAAGAAAGCGTCTGTTATGCGCAAGGAAGGATGAAAAATATATAGCTGTAACACAATTCTTGTAGCCAATCACCAAACTTCTTAGATGTTGAGTGGATTCTTAGAGGTGCTTTGTAGACAGTTAAATAGGAGAACTAGACTGGAGACTGAGCTCCATCCAGTCTCACTTTATATACTATTCTACGGTAGATATATATTATGTATCAATCTAGATACGTATCTACATAAGTCCATCCTCTAAGCCCAATCATGATCAACATGAGGAGTCAGCCTGTAATGGAGATTAATAGACACATGAGGTTACCAGCCATTGATCTGCTGTGGGTGGGAGGAATGGAAGATGTCAATGATAATTAAACATAAAGGATCATATCACAGTGATGAGGTGACTGATATGAGGTCTGTGATATGTATCAGTGATTAAATACATGCAGTGATCTGTGGGGCAAAAGGTGAAGAGTTAAAAGTGAAGCCCACAGATCTAGAAGGGCCCATAGATCCCCTGTGTCTAGCACAGTGTCTAGGTCAGGTTTTCCCTTGATAAGATAAGGAAAGTATCTATATGCACAAAGGGAAGGATGAAAAATATATAGCTGTAACACCTTCACTGCACTATCATCATGAGATGTCATAACCACAAATCTGCTGGCCACCCTGGTTCTCTGAAAACTTGCCAGCTCATCACTGCCGAATTTTGATGGCCAGGTCTCATCACCTTTGTCCACTCCTTTGTTAACAGCTGTGCCATGTGCCAATGTAACAAAGCAAACATGCACCCCACCACCCCTCTCCTTGTTATGTGTGGCCTTAGGTAAGGTTGCATGTAGACCTACTTAGCCTAGAGACTAGTAGGAACACAAGGCAAGGGTAGATCGTGGTTGAGAATATCCGTGCAAGGAGTTCAGCCATGGGGTTGCTGACTAAGTAGCTGCTCAACAGTAGTTAGGCAGTCAAGGGTCCTACATCTAGCTTGGCAATAGGATCAAGGGTTCTAGATAAAGACATGCTAAGACAAGAAGTTGAAGCAAGAAGCGTTCACTCAATAGTAGAACAGAGACTAATAGAATGGATTGCTAGTGCTATCTAGGCAGGAGCCATAGGTAGAACTAGGTTAAGGAAAGAGGAGGAAACACCCTGTTGGAGGATTTATATAGTGAAGTAAGAAGTGTGATAGTTACATGTCACAATGGTTAAGGGCTGACATGGAAAACAGTGATAGAAAGTGAAAGAGCATCATAGAACCCACGTGAGAGAAAGAGAATAAGGGCCGGTGCATATGGCATGAGAAGGTTAAAAGATTACGAGTACCTGCATGGTGAGGGAATAAGCACACTTATGAGAGATATGGAACATCATAGAACAACGTGGAATGATGAAGTGTAAGCATGAAAAAGGAAATTGTTAGTTCAATAGTGTAAGTAAAGAAAAAGAGATAACCCTACAAGTGAATCGTAACACTCCTCATCCCTATCCGCTCCATCTGCACACATCCTTTTCAGCAAATCTCATGTGATCTGATCACCAGCCTCCTCCTCTCTAGGGGATTTGATTCATTGTTGGTCATGGTGGACCACTATGGCGTTAGATCATCACATTTAATCAGCGAAAAAAAAACGTGAAAATAAAAAAAAAATCAACAACCATTAGGAAAAAAAGACTTGGTGCTCGACAAAAAAAAACGTTTGACAAAAAAATATCTGTGTTCAACAAAAAAAAATCATATTCAACAAAAATCTCAGTCAGTGATCACATCTGAATGTCTGAGTGTTGACTATTACATTAGTAGTAGTAGTAGTAGTAGTAGTAGTAGACTAGTACAATCCATAATTCCAAACACTACTTGACATACAGTACTAGCTAGAATTACGGACCCGCCTGATAGAATGGACACCTGCAGTCTCTCGATTAGAAGAGCTGCAGTT
>JBBPTX010001311.1:0-10989 GCA_038094595.1 Pulveroboletus aff. annulatus
GCATGGGGGTGTGATAATTGAAAACGAAACTTTCAAGGGCATGGTTAGGGTGGCGCAGCAACTTGAAGGTATACGCCAGTCCGCACCTCCTGTCATACAGAGCTTTGAGCATGATTTGAATATCTTCTGCTGAATCGTGTAGATATACGGCAGGACAATCATCAACGACGACTTCCTCATCGTCAGGATGGGGGATAGCGAACATGTCTTTGAAGACTTCGGAATACGAGGCCATGATGGTACGGTGGACACGAAAACATTTTTCTTCGACAATCAGGACGATGTTGCCATCGTCTAGCCATGGTTCGAGGCAATCCATTTTTCCCGCCTTCCCCTGGATGATGGTGGCGACTTGACGCGAGATCATTATTGTAGAAGACGTAATTGAACCAGAGTCTGCACGCCTATCATGATCTCGGCGTCGCTTTCCGGAAATAACCATCTTCCACTTGAGATTTGCCGCGTATGGCACTGCCTCCGAGGGGCACAGTGGAAGCCTTGGTAGTACCTATGTCGAAGGCTACACTAGCACAATACCGTGACCGACTCGGATTTGACGGATGTCAAGAATCAAGGCAATTAATTATCAATGGTCGCTGATACTCCAGAAAACATCCGAGTCCTTACAGTTGGAACGCATGCCAATGGCACACGCCTACCAATCACAGACCTGCTACATTTGGCTACATCGACACTAGGATCACTATGGGAGTAATGGGATGGTGTTCATACATATCTATGGACACACACAGAAACCATGATCCCAACTACCAGCAAGCACAACCCACATTTCACTGCTTCCCTATCAGCTGAACGGGGGGCCTCGGGTATCTTCATTTGGAGGCTAGAGAACATCCTACCTAGTAAAGCTGTAACTCTCATCCTCGCATTATCAATGCTGTCCAGCGCTGGTCGGACATCCATTGTGAATTTCGTGTCGTTTCGTGCATTCTTGACGCCATAATAGTCAATCACATAACGTGCCTTCTTCCCAGTCCGGGGACGGCGAACAATCCAATCGTGTCGGTCAAAGGGATCGGGAAGCCTGTTTGAAGTATTCATACCGAGAGATGATGTCTAAGTGAAATACACGTACGTGAAATAGGAAGGGAGTAACCATTTTCCGAGTTTGTAAAAGCGAGCCTTGTTCGAGAGATGGCCATGGATGCCTGAAAACGACGCCAACTCGAGTTTGCTTGCTTCGGCGTCTCTGGATGCGGAACGTCGAGTCAGTATCTGATGTTCAATAGACTTGCGTTCATACCCTCCATGGAAGCGGGATTCCCATTGTAATACCAGCTTCCAAGCATCCTCGTTTAGTCCGTTGTGGATGTGAACCATGGCTTCCATCTGCCATTCTGGCATGTTCCAGCCCTTTCGCAGCAGAGCATTATAGAACTGCTGAGGTGACGGATATTCCCAATTCTCTTGCGCTGAGATATAGGTAAGGTGAGCACCTTGGTAGGGAAGAGAGAGAAAATTAGAGACCCACTATTGCTTTGATGACCATACACCGAATCTGAAGGACGGGGGATGGAAGAAACCGTGCGTGTCGTCGGGAGGTCGTTGGATTGACCTGGAGCTTGATCCTGGCTTTCAACTGGCATATTGTTGCGCGAATCGATTGACGCGTTTGAGACTGGGCATCTCGCAGGCCCCGGACTCGGAGCATGAGTGGATGAGCGTACAGGGCATTGAGCGGTTTCGCTGGCAGTCATACAGGCTGATCAGTGCGGGGGGATAATATAGAGACGTAACGTTGCGCAACACTCCACGAACAATCGTTATCACGACAAGATTCGGTAATGAGTGGGTCCGGTGCGCGCTCTTGACGGCAGAGCAATTGGCCCTTGACCATACGACTGCGTAGTACATCGGTTGAACGGTCGCGACTTGCGAGCCGAGGAGTGTGTCGGAACTTCAACTTAGTTGAAGGATGCGGCACCCGAAGAATGATCATAGTAGTACTAGTTTGTACTAGCCTAACATAGTAGCCCACCGCTGGGCTTTGCCACATAAAGGTACTCAGTGGCGTAGCACTGGCATCACGTGTGGTGCTCGGCATTGTCCAGAACCAAGTTGAGTTAAGTGCGCTCGGATCCAAAAATTCTAGCCTCAAATCACGTCAAGGTTCAAGTTCCTTCAAGTTCGTCCGACATGGTGGCCTTCTGAACTCACGTTTCGGCTAGCACTACTTTTGGGACTAGACCCGTTTGTGATCATTCTTTTCGAAGCGTTCATGAGATCTCACTGATTCAGAATTCAGATTCCAGCACTGTCACGTGGCTGCCGGCAAACTGGAGCTTTTGAATTTCACCTTTCCTGTGACCAGACGACAGTCTTTCGGTCTTGAGCTTCGGATCCGGTTTAGGGAAAGTCCTGGAAGACTAACTCGATGGAATATAAATAGGGTGCCCAAAAGTGGATTGTTTCGTCGCCCCAGACCCATTCTACCCAAAGCTTCCAAACTAAGTCGTACTCTTCATCATGTCACAGGACTCCAACAAGAAGCAATTCGAGAAGAAACCGAGATATCAACCCCCAGAACACTGGCCCTCGGAACAAGTTTGGACGTATAAGAACAACTATCCGAGTCCAGAGCAAGCCTCGGGTAAGCCAAAACCTTGGTTTAGAGCGCCATACAAGGGTACTACTGCGGCAAGAAACTTTGCCAAACTTGTGAAGGACTACATCCTCGATGGCAATGTGACCAAGGATGGCAACTGGCGTCTCTTTGCCGGTGATGGGGTAACTGACTCAGACCATGTTGATACTGCTTAATCTGATCCTCATGAAAGTGGTACCATGCACCGTGGATGCACTACCATAACGGTGGGCGCGAGCCGATCAGCGGCCTCGTATATGCCACTTCGGTTGAACCTAGGCATGTTTCCGAGAATCAGAATCGCTACGTGCAGTGTTGGTACAATAACTACTACAACGATGACGGTCAGTGCCCATATAGTTAATCTTTCCATTCGCCAGATTGACGCTTGCACAGCTGCTACCATTTTCCACCGTAAGGGCAATGAAGCACCGACGTGGAAGGAGGATATCAATTTTCCCGGGGGATCATTCGTATTCGAGACCGTCTTCTGTGATGCCACAGATAAAGAGATTTACACTCTGAACGACACTGTCCCTACAACTCCTGTCAGTACTTTTATTGACCAACCTGCCCTACCACACGTCAAGCCGGACCCCAAGAATCGTCGACAGGACAATGAGGTCCATAACCTTCGCCTCCTCCAGGTCGACTTTGCTGCACGTGTCCATCTCACAGATGAAGAAATCAAGAAGGGCGAAGTTGGCTGGGTATTTGGCACCTTTATATACAACGGCAAAAATGACACCCTCGGAGCGGTAAGCAGGGCTATGCTCAGGTTTCTGATAATAAACTCAGTTGAGTTTCGTAGAACGGGCCGTGGGACAACCTCATTCCTGTCGGCATCCAGTGGGGAAGTGATCCGACCCTGAACCAAGTAGCACATGATGAAGGAAATGTGTCTAATGTGTGTTGGATCAATACCGAGGCTCTTGATATTGTCAACAGCTTTAGAGGAAACAGGCCGTGGTTTGATTGGCATGGTCGTATGTATGGGTTAGTCGTTGTTTTCGTCACATCATACGACGATGTTCAAATGCTTCTGGTTACAGACCGGGCGATAACTTCATGAACGCCTGTCAATCCTGCCATGCGGTAGCTAGGCGTCGTACACGCGAGAGAAGCAAACAGGATAAGATCCAACCAACTCAACAACCTTTCCCTACAAAGGTTCCCGGGGTTGCTGGACAGCTAGGTCTGTGGAAGCAGACAAACGAAGAGGCGATGAAATGGTGAAAGAATCCTTTCAGTCAGTTTTCGTGGCGCAAATTCTCATGCGTATTTATAGGTTCAGAAACGCTCCAGCAGGTGTAGTCTAGGACACAAAGGAGAATTGTCTGCGAGGAGATTACAACTGGGAAATCGTATTCGCTTTCGATAACGACATCCCCGGCCGCCAGTAACAATTACTGGTAGCAAGTAGTAATATGCAAGAGCAACTTTCACTCGCTTTTCATGGTTTGGTTTCTATTATCCCACGCGTGTACTATGCACTTGAAACTTTCCTCGCGTATTGTATTTTGTTAGCAAATGTTCATGTGGTTTGTCTCTGATACTCAACACTGAGAAATGATGGGCAAAGAACTCGACCTTAATCATCATCAAGACGCGATAGTCCTCCCATTGGAGATCAAAGGCGACTACTACTCATTGCTATGGACATTTGCGGGTTCATTTGTTCGGTGCATGGCCATGACACGAAGTATTTAATAGCTCTGATCGGCTACGGAATCTGACTTGTGCTTCTCTACCGATCCTGTTGGCACCAGCCTGAGCATGAAGGCTCCACAAATCGCACGCAGTCTATCCGGAATTGTGCCGCTTCACATGCCACTGCATGTGTCTTGCATGCGTATTATGTCGTGCTTTTTGTAACTTGCATAGACTTGAGTGTCATCTTCAACCTATTTGGTTTCTGGCTCGTGTGCGTAACAAAAGCGTGCTGGCATATCTACGATGACTCAGTTTTGCATGGCGGGTATTCTTAGTGTGCCGTACCAGACTTTCCGTCCCATTCATCCGATGCATGGAATATTGACTCGTATGACCTTCCCTCTCAAGTTGAACCACTACAAAGACGCACTGTCATCGACGAGCAAGCGGAAGCCGACAATGGGCACAGTTAATGCAGCACGAATTACTGGTCAAAGAGCCATGCACAATACGGGATCGAGACCCGACACTCAATGGCCGCGATGAACGGCAACAGGGTGAAAGTTCGTCGGCGTGGTTCACGACGAGGACTCGAAGTGTGCCGGGCTCGAGGTAGGGCAAGGTGGTGCTGAATTTGCCTTCATGTCACGGTGGCAGCTCGGACGGATGGAGAGCATACCTGTGCCGCCGAGGCAGCTTCCACATTTGCACATGTACAAAGGATGATCAGTGATGCCAAGCACTTCTCGCGCCCAAGACACAAGAATCCGCCAGGAGATCAGGGCCAGTGTTCCGGGGTAGTGTACGAGACTCGCATCCTCACTCTGCAGTCACGTAAAGACTATTCCCATGAAAGTAGATATGCCAGGATTCCGATACCTTGCAAGCGGGGTCAGCCAAGTGCAAGACAACCGACGCTGACACTACCTCCTGAGTAGGCCCATAGACTCCTTCCATTCGGTGCCATGTTTGCATCATTCCCAGATACAGATCCTGATACGTCTCCTTTGGAATTACACAACATGTTTAACGCGCTTTTGGCGGTGCACCAATGCCCCATCCGTACCGACGGGGGTTCTCAAGGAGCGCAAGCACGGTCTGGTAAACTTGAAACTTAGACCCAGGGCAGTTTTCAGGATGCGGTACTACTCCAAAGCGGCAGCGCCGCGGCATGATCAATTTGGAGATGTTAGCCAACATGGTTCGAGATCGCAGGGGTGGCTGTCGTCGCTGTCGTGCTGATAAGACGCCTTACTGATGGTCTCTGACCGAAGAATGATTGATGAACATCAAATTGCATGCTGCGCAGCAGACTTGGCCAACTGCTTGACGGATGTATGACTATGTATGTTGCAAGACTCGGATAGCCGGGTTGCGACTAAGTTCTCAAAAAAAAGTTAAGGGCTGTCCCCGTCGATGTGCCTGACAGTCTGAAGAAATTGCATGAAATACCCCCTGCATTGTTCAAGCTCGAAGAGCGCCCGTCCGAGACTCCGAGACTTTGTCACCGGCCGATTGAACGTCGAGGTTCGAATGATTGCGTAACTATTTACAGTGGTCCGTCTGTTCCTGCCCCAAGCATAAGTCAATAGAATCTTATGGTAAAAAGATCTGTGACTCCTGCGCACGAAAATGCTGACAGCTAAACGCCAGAAAATTTGGCCTTTGGCCATACCACAGGTCTGGCTCCCGTAGGCTAGACATGGTTGGGATGTGGTACAGTGTACCTGATGCTGCAGTGATCAGATCTCAGAGATGAGGGTGTGGCAGGCACGGTGGTAGGCATAGTAGTGGGGGCGGGGAGAGCTTGCATTCCGGACTCCGGAGGGGGCAGGGTACACTGGTTTACAGCTCCGTCTCAATGCATGCCGAGTTGCCAGCGGTAGTCCTCCGCCCCACGTGGCAACTCCGGGTCACTGGCAGGTCACTGGGGCTACTATAGGCTCAGGATCCAACACACAAAACCCATTGTTTCAAACAGGTATACTTTTCTGTGTATTGGATTCAGTGAATCTCCATTCCAACCAGGCATGCCCCATCCTTTTTGCTCTAGGCTTTTTTAAAGATTTGCCATGTATGGGACTGCCTCTGAGGGGCACAGTGGAAGCCTTGGTAGGTACCTATGTCAAAGGCCACACTAGCACAATACCCGACTCGGATTTGATGGATGTCAAGAATCAAGGTAATTACTAATTATCAATGGTTGCTAACACTCCAGAAAACATCTCAATCCTCATAGTTGGAATGTGTGCCAATGACACACACCAGAAGAAAGTTATTTTAGCAATGCAACTTGAACTTAGGACTGAAAAAATGACAGAAGACAAACAGAACTTGAAGGTTTTGAGTTTTGGAATGTACTTGAATGGCAGAGACAACCAAAGGAAGATAAGAAGTAGAAACCTTACTTCTTGTAGGTGATGAACCTCTTACAGTGAACAATGGGTAGATGGATAGTGTGAACAGTCCTTGCATGCCAGGGGCTTGGCTCAACAGAGGATGTGAGAGTTGAAGATGAAGGAGAGATGATTATTTCAGGATGAACACAGTGGGTTTATATAGTGATAGCCTATAGGTTAAGGTGGAGCTTTAATAAAGAAAAAGACCATTGTATGATAAGAGAAATAAACACTATTGGCTAAGAGACTTTGAGTCATCATGACTTATAGTCACATGTTCATGAGAATAAACTGGACATCTCTGTGAGAAATGTTCAGTGCCTATATTAATAGAGCACAGCTGAATATTTCCTTGAAAGGGAAAATAATGAAAATAATTAAATATTTCAACACTCCTCTATGCTTTTCACATGAAAATGTTCATCAAATGGAAGGAGAGTAAGATGTGTTCTATTGTCTTTGAACTGTTGTCAAGTAAGGTTTTTAGTAAAGATGTCTGCAACTGGTTCTTTTGTGTCAATATAGTAGAGTTTGATTTTTCCATTTTGAACACATTCCCTGATATAATGATAGGGGATTGCAATATGCTTCGTTCTTTCTTCTTGGGCTGGATGTGAAGCAAGAAAAATTGCTCCTTGATTATCAACATAGACATCAATAGTTGGAATTGTGAATCCAATCTCTTTAAAGAAAGTGGTTATTTGTTACGATTCGCTCACTGTTGTAGACAGGTGTTTTTCTTCTTTGTCTTGAAAACCACCACCCCACAACAGTTCACACACCTTGTGCTCCTCTTTGCATGTATCTATGGATCTTACCGGATAAGATCCACGAGCTTCTATGCTGTACAGACACATGGTAAACGCATTCCTTTAATCACTGTCTTTTCCATGGTAATGTCTGTGTGCTTCCCTTCTTCACACACGTGTACGCCACACTCTTTTAATTACCGTGTGTTCTGAACTCCTTATCCCTTATCACTGATGTCATGCCCTTTACTCTGATGCTTCCTATTCCCATGACGTCATAGCCAAGTATAGTAGTCATAGCCACAGCTGTAGAGTATATAAGAGTAGACCTCTGTACTGTATACTCTCCAGTTTAATTCACTTTGATCTCCTCGCCCGAGTATCAGCTTGAGTAACCCACTCTGGTGAATCTGCTCTCACCCTAGCTAACCGCTAGTACCTCTCCTGCCTCTCTGTGAGTCCCCTTTGTTTGTTGTTGTTGTTCCTCTTCCCGCTCAACACCCCCATTACTGTCTTACAATGTACTTGGGTTGTTTCACTCGCAGGACAAATGTTACGTGTGGCCTAGGACGAGGTCGCTTGTAGACCTACTAACACCTAGTAGGGTCTGGGGGTTTGGTCGTTCATATATATGATGATGTGGGGCCAGCCGTGGGGATGCTGGGTCAAGGATATCATCAAGGGTGTCGACGGGTCGAAGGGTACCACTGCCTAGCTTGGCTAGCAGGTCATAGGGTCAAAGGTTCTTAGATACACGAAGATGGGTGGCCATTGAGTGAAGCGCTCACTTAATGGTAGAGCGAAGACATGAGGAACAAGGATAGATTGCTTAGAATAACTAGGCGGGTGAAACAACCAAAAGACGACTTCAAGTAAAGCTCAAGTCAAGTGGACTCAAACTCAGTGGTTGTAAGGATGAGAGGAGAGGGGACTTCAGTCTTATGGCGAGAAAACCAAGAGAACTTGACTGGGGATGCCAGCCAAGGTCCTTGGGGTTTATATACTATTCTAATGTATGTACATGTTGTGGTCGTATCTAATGATCCATATCTAAATGGAGCATGGGGTCAAGGGTTTGATCATGAGGTGGGCATGAGTCATAAGAAGCATAGTGGAGATTAAAGGCATGAGAGAACATGTGTTTCTGAAACGCTTCCTGAGCGGAAATGAAAGATAAGAAAGAAGCATGGCGTGAGAATGAAATGGAAGTTTCATAGAGCGGAGATGATTGTGAGAAAGGAAGCATGGCGTGGATATGGCAAGAGTCAGCGCTTATGACACAGTCTGGCTGTACCCTCTTGGCATATGGGAAAGTGCTTCCTTTCCGTCGTCTGACTTCCGTTGAAGCCTAAGGGTAAAAAGTAGGGTTGTAACAGTGGGAAGTCATAGGTAGAACTAAGCTAAGGAAAAGAGGCGAAATGCCCTGTGGAAGGGTTTATATAGTATGAGGCAACAGCATGACTGTTATGAGTCACAGTTTAAGGGCTGGCATGAGAAACAGCATTAGAAGTGGAAAGAACGATAAAGAACTCATGCGTGAGAGAGGAATGTTAAGGGCCGGCGCATACAGCATGAGAAGAGCAGAAGGAAAAGAGTACCTGCACAGTGAAGGATAAGCACACTTACGAGATGTATGGAATGTCGTAGAATGACATGGAAGGGTGTGGGTTAAGCATGAGAAATGAAATGATTAGTTCAATAGTGAAAGAAATGAAAAAGTGTTCGTCCTGTGAGTGAATCATAACATTACCCCCTTAGTAACCTGAAGCTATGGTGAGGATTCCTTACAATTCCCTAAAAGCAGGTCCCAGGGAACCAGTGATGTTGGCATATCCTACATCATCTAACTCATCTCCGTCCTCATAAGGAGAGGGAGCGCAAGGAGAGGATGGCATGAGGTGATAAGAGCTTTGAGAGGAGGAGGATGATTGACAAGAGGTGTGATGGGATGTGTTGTGACTACAATTTCTTGCAGGCAATCACTATCTAAACGTCGAGTGGAGAGACTATCTTAAGAGAATGCTTTGTAGGCAGTGGACAAGAGAACTAGACTGGAGACTGAGCTCTGTCCAGTCTCTCTTTATATACTATTCTACGTGTAGATACATGTTGTGTACCAATCTAGATATGTATCTATATATATCCATCCCCTAGGCCCAACCTGATCGACATGAGGAGTCGGCCTGTAACGGAAATTAATAATACATGAGGTATCCAGCCGTTGATCTGCTGCGGGTGGTAGAATGGAAGGATGTCAATGGTAATTAAAGATAAGGGATCACATTGCAGTGGTGTGGGTGACTGTGTGAAGATCTGCAATGATCACGGTAAAATACGTTAGATTGTGCAGGGCCCGTAGATCCCCTGTGTCTAGCACAGTGTCTAAGTCGGGTTTTCCCTTGATAAGATAAGAGCGAGTGTGAGGCGTCCTATGTGTTAAGTTGAAAATATATATAGTTGAGTTGAAAACTGTAACAGGATGTGGTTCTATGGATGACTTGTCTGTTGCAGAACATGGCTTGGGGTCAGTGTGGCGTGGATGTGAATGAGGACGGGGTGTGAGGAGAGGTGAGGCAAAATGCGAGGGAACAAGAAGACCTGGGGCAGTGGGCGAGAGAATGGCCAGATGCTTGTCATCGGCATCCCATGCAAATATGTTGCTGACAGAATAACTGGGTATGCCCAAGACAGTTGCATTGGAAGCAACACTGGTTAAAGTGGGGGTGCCTGAGGTAAACACAGTCTCAGCCATTACGACCAGTCCACCAGTCGTTGAGTATTTGCCTATGGATAGGCGACCCATCTCTCAGGACTTTGTTTCCAAGTCCTTGACCTGCGGTGGCAAGATCTCGGAAGTGGTTATTGACGTCTAGGAGAAAGGTGTCATAGCCCATCTGGAAAGTGTGGGAGTACAACTGGTAGCGCGTGTGGTAAATGAAGTCCTGCATGGTCCTGCCATGGGTAGTATGAGGAAAAACCGGGCCAGAGTCGGAGACGAAGGTGGCTATGTGGTTCAATTGCATTGTGGTTTTGAACCAAGTATAGATAGGGGAACTGTCTGAAGAATAAACACTAATGGGAACACGGAGGTGATCGTCAGACATAAGCATATGAAAATGAACATAATTCTCATCGGTAAAGTGCTCCTCTTGGAGGCGATTGACATGGCGATGAGTGGAGACATCTAAGGGCATTTGGGAGTCCCATCCAGAGTAGGCAATGAGGGAGTCTGAGCTGGGTGCCTGGATGAGCTATGGGTGATGAACGCCTAAGAACGAGGGAGGTCTTGGAGAAGGTTCCCGATAGGGTAGAGGTGTATGTTACAGCTATATGTTTTTCATCCTTTACTTAGCGCATATGAACACTTTCTTTATCTTATCAAGGGAAAACCTGACCTAGACACTGTGCTAGACACAGGGGATCTACGGGCCCTTCTAGATCTGTGGGCTTCGCTTTCACCTTTTCACCCTTCGCCCCACAAATCACACACACATATTTAATACACCGTGATCATCACAGACCTCACATCAGTCACCCCATCACTGTGATGTGATCCCTTATCTTTAATTACCGTTGACATCTT
>JBBPTX010001312.1:0-10989 GCA_038094595.1 Pulveroboletus aff. annulatus
CACATGACCCAAGGACCGTTTTGGTAGCCGAGAGTATGAACCTTATTTCATCTCACATAACCTAAGCGAAATTCCCACAGATGGTTGCAATATACTGCACACATCGCATTTTAGTCAAACATTGTAACACTTTTTGGAGTCACTGTAGAAATAATAGTGGAAGGGGCTGCTTCTGTATTGTAAACATGTAGACTAGAGAAATGATTGTCCATTGGGAAGTGTACCTGCTTACGCTTACCTTTGCCTAGATCTGACCCAGTTCTTAGATCTAGGCTCTGCCTTTTCCCGATTTCTTATTTTTGGTATCTTCGACGTCCCTGAAGAACGCCCTTGCTTCTTCGAACGACATGCCCCTTATTGCCATTATGGGGTCACGTCCTTTTCCTTTTTCGGCTTGTGTGCCAGGTGTATAGATGTGTTCGGTGCTTTTAACGTCATCCGAAGACGTGCTTCTTACCTGTCTGCATTGACAGTCTTTTTTGTGGCCATTAGACCATCCACAAAGATCGCACTTGGTAGAAGGTTTCTTGCATTGTTTGGCGAAGTGACCCACTTCACCACAATTGTAGCATGATTTCGCACTCTTTTGTGCTGCACCTATGTCCATCGCATTAGGATCCTTGGGTTTGGATCCAAACCTAAACTGCGTCCGTCCTCTGATGAGATCTAGGCTTTCAAGGCGATGTCCTACAGATCTCAAGGTTTCCATTGTTTCATTGACCGTTGTTTTTCTTAGACCATTTTTCCAAATGTAATCCATAATATATCTCTTGACATTTTGTTCTAAGAGATATACTCCATGTGGATCTCCCAGTTTGGCCTTTTCGTATTCCGCGTACCATTTTACAAGGAAATCGTCGATTGGTTACATGTTTCCTTGTTTCATTTCGTTTATTTTCTTTACGGCTCTGTCTTTAATGTTACTCCCTCTAAAGAGATCTCTTAGTTCTCCTTCGAGATCTGCCCAACTGTATCCTTGGTTTGTGAAGAGTTTTTGCAGTCTTAATTGTGCAAAGGGTCCTGCCCTTGGCCCTTTTAATTTGGATAAGACTGCTAAGATTGCATCACCGCTTTGTGGTGTTATTGTGTGCTGGTTGATAAGTATCCAGGATTGGATCTTTGCCCACCACTCATCGAATTTGGCAAATGACCCATTGAAATCTCCTGGATCTGCGAAGACTTCTACCTTTCTGGATGTATTGATGGTTGGCTTTGTTTGTGTTGTGCACGATCTGCTCGGGGTGGGTTGTCTGGTCGGTGGTTTTGGTTGTCCTGTTAAAGCCTGGATCATTTGTTCTATTCGTGCGACCACATTCTTTAGTTGTGCTATTTCACTGCTAAGGTAATCATATCTATTGTCCTGCGTCTGTGCAAATTGTGCGATTGCTTCTAAGTGATTAGCACCTATGTCTGCAAAGGTGGTATGGAGATCTGTGGCTGAGATGGGAATGAAAGACATTGTGGGTGACTAGTACTTGTATGACTTTCTCTGTTGAACCCTTAGTTGTACTCGACTAAAACGATCGTTCCTTCTAATCGTTTGTGGATACTTGCATCTCTGCCTTTTAGCGCGAGGTTGTTCTCTTTCTTGTTCCTCTGAGGCTTCTCTGTATCGCCTCCTTGCTATGCCTGCTTCTCTGATGAATTGTTGTGCGCCTAGGGTTGCTTCTAGGCAGATATTACATGGTGCTTCTGGCCACGTGAAAGGGTCTGATTGTGGGGATCTGGATGGGCTTCTTTCAGGGGTTGTTGGATATCTAAGTGAGGCTAGATCTGTGGCAGGGCTGAGGGTGTGTGCTGAAGGCGTGGGTTCCCAATAGTAGGTGTGACCCATGTATCTGATGTCGGTGGCAATTAAATCAACTTCACCCCCATTTCCGAAGCTTTGTGGTTCTAGGTCTTGTTCAACAAGTCTCCAAAACTCTTCTTCTGTGGCCGCAACGTCTGGCCAGTCGTTTGGATCCTCTTCACTCTCTGTGCTCGCAGTTGCAAGCGAGTACTCCCTGAGCTCTTTTTTGACTGGTAATCCTACTGCTACTGGTATGTTTACTAATTCCCAAGGTCTGGCTAAATTGACGGTGGGGAGGTATGCTGTGAAAGGAAGGAGAGATCGGTGAAAGGTGATAGGCACTGATAGCAGGCCTCTGTTAGCGCTATGCTGGAATGCCTAAAGACGCGCTCACTTGCTAGAGCCTGTGGTGCAAGGGAGAAGGCTAGTCGCGTCTGCTGTGCTTTGTAGATAGTGAAAGGGTGTAAGGATGTATGAGAGTCTAGTTCTAGTGTTGCGACTACAAGGCTTGCAGGCAATCACTATCTTTAGACGTCAAGTGGAGAGAACTATCTTAGGTAAAACTCGTAGGAGGGAACAAGAGAACTAGACTGGAGACTGAGCTCCGTCCAGTCTCACTTTATATACTATTCTAAGTGTAGATACATGTTGTGTATCAATCTAGATACATATCTACATAAGTTCATCCCCTAAGCCCAACATGATCGACATGAGGAGTCGGCCTGTAACGGAGATTAATTCATACATGATGTTACCAGCTGTTGATCTGCTGTGCGTGGGTGGAATGGAAGATGTCAACGGTAATTAAAGATAAGGGATCACATCACAGTGATGGGATGACTGATGTGAGGTCTGTGATGATCATGATGTATTAAATACATGTGTGTGTGATCAGTGGGGCGAAAGGTGAGGGATTGAAAGTGAAGCCCACTGATCTAGAAGGGCTCATAGATCCCCTGTGTCTAGCACAGTGTCTAAGTCGGGTTTTCCCTTGATAAGATAGAAAGTGTTTATATGCGCAAGTTAAAGGGTGAAAAATAGAATAGCTGTAAGAATATATAGCTGTAACACGCGGTGGAGGAGTAAACACGCTTACGAGATGTATGGAATGTTGTAGAACGACAGGGAAGGAATGAGTTTAAGCATGAGAAATGAAAAGTATTAGTCCGAAAGGGAAAGCAAGGAAAAAGTGTTCGTCCTGCGAGCAAATCGTAACAAAAGGGGCGACGACGTTGGAGAAGTTGGGGATGAATTTGCAATAGAAGTTGGCGAAACCTAAGAAGCTGTGGATGCCTTTGACCGATGTGGGGGGTTTTCATTCTGCGATGGCTTTGAGTTTCACAGGATCCATGGCGACTTTCCCTTGACCAATGATAAGACCTAAGTACTCCATAGTGGGTGCGTCAAAGAGGTATTTGGACAGTTTGAGGGAAAGTCCATGTTCTTGAAGGTGTTGAAGAACGCGATGAGTGCGATCGTGATGAAGGGGGAGGTCCTGAGTGGTGTATATGCCAAGGTTGTCCATGTAGATTTTTAGCCAACATTCGGAGATCATGTCTGCAAATATGTGATTCATGAAACTTTGGAATGTGGGGGGGGCATTGTTAAACCCGAAGAACATAACGGTCAGTTTAAAGAGGCCGAAGAGGGTGATGAAAGCAGCTTTCCATTGGTCTTCCTCGTGAATATGGATGTTATTGTATCCCCACCGAATGTCTAGCTTGGTGAAGAGAGTGGAGTCCTTCATGTCGTCGATAAGATCTGAGACAAAGGGGAGAGGGTAGGCATTTCAAATGGTGTGGAAGTTGAGATACCTGTAGTCTTGGCAGGGACGAAGGGTTCCATCCTTCTTTGGGACAAAGAAGAATGGGGATGCTTGTGGGGAGTGAGAGGGAATGATGTGTCCCATTTTAAGGTGTTCATCAATGAACTCTTTGCATGTGGTTTTTTCTGTGGGGTTAAGGGGATAGACCTTTGCAATTTTAGGGACAAACAAGTCCTTGAGTTTGATTACATGGTTGTAGGGTCGATGTGGGGGGAGATCATTGAACATTTTCTCTTCGAAGACAGGAGAAATCCTGGCATCATTCTGGGAGAGTTTGTTCTTTTACTCCTTCCTGCTGGGTGAGTTGGGTGGAGAGGGTAATCTTGTGAATGTGGTGCGAGGGAGGGGTGGAGATAACGACTTTCTTGGTGTTCCAGTTGATGGTGGGGGAGTGCTTTCATAACCAGGGCATTCCTAGGATATTCTGTTTCTTTCCTAGGGAGGTGACCATAAAGGTGGCTTTGTCGTTCATGGATGGGAATGAAAGTTGAGCAGAGATTTGCCATTTGAGAACTCCTTTATGGTTCAGGGTTCTGTCTACTTTGTAGGCTTGTAAGGGTTTGGGAAGACAATGTATTGAATCTCGAAGGTGGGGTATTAGGGATTCGTCGATGAAGTTTCCTGTTGCTCTGCTATCAATAAGAGCGATGGTGGTGATGGTTTTCTTAGGAGTTTGTAGACAAACTGGGAGGCACAAGTTCATTCATTAGATAGTTCTACAAGTACAGCAGGGGAAGGAGATGTTGAAGCATCTTCCCCTAGAGAAAATCTGAGGTATCTAAGGTGGCTATTCCTTCCTCCGTATTGTCCTTGAAGCAGAGTTTCAATGTTTGAAGGATTTCTCCTTCATCCTTCTTGTCAGTGCAAAGTTGGGCGATGTACACGTCAAGTCTCGATGCTGGGGTGGTGATGGGGGTTACAGGGGTGGGAGACGATGTAGTAGTAGCTTGAATAGTCTGGGGGCGAGGAGGACGAGGGGTATTGGTGGGGAAGGACCGACATTGGATAGCATTGTGTCCTGGCTTCCTGCATCAGAAGCATCGCCCTTCTTTGATACATTTGGCATGCTCGACTGGGGTAAGTTTGACGACTCGGATGGCATCAACTTCCATGGCATTTGGGTCTGAGACTGGGGTAGAGCTATAGTTGATAAGGAAGGGCATTCTTCCTCCTTTGTGAAGAGCATTGATGTGAGCAAGTTGCCCATGGAATTGCTTGGCTTTGATGATCCAGGCATCGAGAGTGGTAGGGACATTGTCCATCTGAAGGATCATATTGGCAATGTTACAATTGACTCCAGTGGAGAAGTAATTGATGGTGGACATCTCATTGGTATTTTTTGCATGGGCAGCAAGGTTCTGGAAGTCCATGATGAATTTCTGAAATTCATCGTCCCACTTCCCATTGGAGAGATGGACTGGCTTCTGGACAAGGGTCTGGAGTTCCAAGCGAGCGGTGGCTTGAATGTCAAAGGGGAAAAATGTAGATTCGAAGTTTTTTGTGAACTTCTCGAAGGTTTTCTTGGTGTTGGCAATGTTTTGATCGGCTATCTTGTTGTACCACATTTCAGAGAAGGATACGCCACAACCTTTGTTCATTTTATTGAGGGAGGTCATGATCTTGTCATTGTCGTCAGCATAAAGGGCAGAGTTGAGAGCAAAGTATGCTGTCATGGCTTTAATCCATCGAGAGGCATCCTGGGGTTCCCCAGAAAAGTCAGCAGGGAGGGCTGCTTTAAGCTCAGACTTCTGGGTGGACATGGCTGGGGATGCTGGTGGTGTGGGTGGTGGGAGTATCTGGGGTGGTGGGACAGCTGGGACAGGTGTAGGGGGAATCTGAGGTGGAGGGACAATGGGAGCTTATGCAGGGGGGTTTAGATGGGGTTGTCTTGGGGGGTTTAATAGTGGGTTTGGAGCATAGGACGATCCTATCACTCGACAGGGTCCGGGGGTCAAGGGTACAAGGGCTAACAATGGTGAATCGTCCTCAGAGTTGGAGGGAGGGCAAAGCAAAGAGTATTTTGGTACAATGGTGGTGGTGGTGGGTTCATCCTACTTCTAGATAGAAGGGATGGAGGGAGACTCTTGATCTTTTGTTACGCTTTCAGCAAACGTCTTAAGCGAAAGAGAGAGACTAATGTTCTTCACTAAGGTCAGACGCTCATGAAGAGGTACCACAGAGTCCTTAGGAAGTTCAGAGTCAAGCAAGGGACGAAGGAGCTCAAGATGAATGCAATTACAGTGCAGATCAAGAGTGGGATAAGAGTACATGCAGCAGAGGTATAAGTACTACAATGTGACTAATAGCACTGATGTAAACACGGGGATACTAAGCCGTTGTGAGAGAAGTGGCTGCGGAGAGAAGCTGTCCATGGAAGAAGCGGACTTAATACCATAGTATTGGGAAAGGGTCCATGCACAGGGCGGATGAGAAGAGCAGAAAAAGAACCTGTGCTATAGTTGTACAAAGGGATGTGAGGGTTGAGAGATGACAAAGGAAGAAGGAAAGAATTGTAACACAGGATACCCGATCTGCCCTCAATTACTTGTGCTGTATCGTGGCACATGATATCATTTACCTGAGTGGGATCATGTGCGAATCAAGTATGTACAAATGCTGATCATACCACAATAAACTGACATAGATCAGATCAACAAATGAAAAAGAGTACTTCAATTTGCAGCATGCACAGCTTTGCAATGTCGTTGAACGAATCATCAGTGTCATCAAAGCTTAGTTTCACATACTCATCATCCCAGCTCAGTATGCGATGGGTGTCCAAGCACGCATTCCTCCCGCACTCTGTTGTATCCACAACATCATTCGGCGTCATGATCCAGACAGCATGTTTGCTGACATAAGCCCAGAGCTGGGCATAGACCTGGATCCAGAGGTGGATGACAGTATTGTATTTGGGACTCTAGCTACTGGTTATATCACAACAGCTCAGCGTGGTGAAATGGAGCAAAAGCAGGAGCAAATTACGAGGGAACTTTGGGATGATCACATCCAATATGTTACAATTCACTCGCAGGACGAACACTTTTTCCTTTCTATCTATATCAGACTAATACTTTTCATTTCTCATGCTTTACCTCATTCCTTCCATGTTGTTCCATGACATTCCATATAACTCGTAAGCGTGCTTATTCCTCCACCGCGCAGGTACTCTTCATCTTCTGCTCTTCTCACACCGTATGCGCTGGCCCTTAACGTCTCTTTCTCATGCATGGTTTTGCTATTCGTCCTCTATTTCTAACGCCGCTTCCCACGCCGGCCCTTAACCTTTGTGACATGTAACTGTCACATTTTCCTTTCACTATATAAACCCTTCAACAGGGTCGTCTCCTTTTCTCCTTAGCTTAGTTCTACCTACGGCTTGTCGCCTAGTTAGCACTAGCAATCCATTTGCCTTTACTCCACAGTCTTCATTCTACTATTAAGTGAATGCTTCACGCTACGGCTCACCTGCCTTCGCGTGTCATACCCTCGAACCTTTGACCCGCTAGTCAAGCTAGGCAGCGGTTTACCCTTCGACCCGTCAACACCCTTGACGGTACCCTCGATCCAGCATCCCTACGGCTGGTCTTACGTCGTCGTCGACACGAACGACTAAACCCTTGACCCTACTAGGCGTTAGTAGGTCTACGTGCGACCATACCCACGGCCACGCGTAACAAAAGAACTAAGCTACTCCCTTGTTTGGGTACTATCATGTACACCGCCCACCATAGCTTCTCATCGACACACTCGAACCACTGATCCACGTTGGAACCCTCAAGAACCTCCACGCACTTCGCACTCCGACTCCTCTGACACCCCTGACGATCCCAACCAAGCATATTGGGACGAAGACCCCGACGAACCTTTACTAGACTTCAACGAAGAACTCGCCACCCGCGATCTTTCCCACAGCTTTTCTGCTTCAGTGCAGATACCCCGCCCACAGACTCCACCTTCACCTACACCCCGACGCCAAACCAGCCATCTCTTCCCTCCGATCCCTCATCCACCATCACCCGCCATGACTACCAAACCCCTTGAACTCCGCATCGGTACCCCAGACAAATACGATGGCGACTATCAGACAGCCAAACAGTGGTTTGACTCCATCGCCTTCTACCTCAACGTAAATGCTGAGGTTTACACCACTGACCCAAAGCGCATCGCCTTTGCGCTTTCCTATATGACTCACGGCCCCGCGCTCACGTGGGCAAACACCTTCCGATCCTCGAAAATCGCAGCCGATGGCTCGATTAACATGGGCTCTTGGTCCGACTTCCGTGACGCCTTCATCTTGGCGTTCAAACACTACGACACCACCGGCAACGCGATTGCCTGGCTTACCACCACTCGCATGACCGCCACAAAGAACGGCGGATACTCTTCCTCGCTTACTGAGTACAACGCTCAGTTTCAGAACCACTGCGCCATCGCTGGCATCACCGATGACAACGTCCTCATCGGCTATTACTCAGCCGCTATCCCCGACGCCCTCATGCGCCGTATCCTTTCTATGGAAACGGTCCCCACTACCATCAACGCCTGGCTAAAGAAGGCCGTCACCTTCCAGACTCACATGGAACGTGCTCAGGAAATCGCCGCTCGCCACAAGACTCCCACTCGTCATACATACCACCAGTACTCTACCCCCGCCCCCACTAAGGACCCCAACGCAATGGATGTGGACGCTATCCGCCTCCCACGACTCACCCCCGCCGAACAGGAACAGTGCCGCAAGGAAGGCAGATGTTTCCGCTGCAGACAAAAAGGACATCGGGCAAACAACTGCCCCACTTTTACTTCAAACACCCCGAGGCCGAAGAAGACCGTTCGGAAGGTCGAAGAAGTGGAAGCCGAGGACGAAAAAGAAGTCCCTCGGTTAATAGAGATAGATGATGAAGACGACGATGAAGAAACCAAGGTGTCTCGCGTCACTATCACTTCTATGGATTTTTGAACCGGAACACTGCCTCGACGTCAGTAGTTCCTAGTACGTGTGCACCTGTACTTGTATCCACATCCAAGAAATCAATGCACATCCCTCTTCAACTCATTGATCCCTCGCACACCATGAAAACCGTCGACACTTGTGCCCTCATCGATAGCAGAACAGATATCAACTGTCTCGACTGGGACTTCGCTAAGAAACATCGCCTTCCTCTTGAAAAACTTCCGACGCCTATCCCAGTAAACAATGTCGACCAAACTCCCAACGCCAAAGGCGCCATCCGATACACTGCCTCTCTCTTCACCAACATCGACGGCATTGCCCAAAACATACGTTTCCATGTCCTACACTGCGGGTCCGAGAACGTGATTCTCGGAACGCCCTGGTTATGACTTACAAATCCCTCCATTGACTGGTCATCACAGACGATCAGTATCCCCGAAACGGTAGACGAATCAGCCTCTCTCTACCACATCCACGTTGCGGATCTGAAGCGACACGATGATGCCCAACCTCGCGCATCCCCTGCTAAACCACCTCGCCACGTCATGGTCGAAACCATTCCCGACCACACCCTCTCCACGTTCCTTGATTTACCGGACGGAAACCTCTTCGTCCGACGGGCACTTTATGCCAACTCCTGTCAACGGGTCCTCAAAGTAGGATCTCGATATCACCAAACCCACCCGAAGCTTGTCGCTAAGCTTACCACCGCCACTGAACTTGCGGCTGCCGCCGAGCAAGCCAAGCCAAAGGTTACGCTCCCAGACACCTATAAAGACTTCGCCCCAGTCTTCGCCAAAGAATCCGCCGACTCCCTTCCCCCCTCCAGACCATATGACCATGAAATCAACATCAAAGACTCGTTCACCCCGAAGATTGGCAAACTCTATCCGCTTACTCCCAACGAAAAGAAAGCTACTGAAGATTTCCTCGACGAAAACCTTGCCGCCAGCAAAATCCGCCCTTCGAACTCCCCTCAAGCATCGCCCTTCTTCTTCGTCAAAAAGAAAGACGGCAAACTCCGCCCGTGCCAAGACTACCGATATCTCAACGAACACACTATCTGCGACGCCTACCCACTCCCACTGATCTCTGACCTCCTTGACAAACTCAAAGGAGCCCGCGTGTTCACCAAATTCGACGTATGCTGGGGGTACAATAATGTACGTATCAAAGACGGGCATCAATGGAAAGGTGCCTTCCTCACCCATAAAGGGCTCTTCGAACCCATGGTTATGTTCTTCGGCATGACTAACTCTCCGGCAACGTTTCAACGTTTTATGAACGACTCCTTCCGCGACATGATTGCCGAAGGA
Source organism: Pulveroboletus aff. annulatus (assembly GCA_038094595.1). NCBI lineage: Eukaryota > Fungi > Basidiomycota > Agaricomycetes > Boletales > Boletaceae > Pulveroboletus > Pulveroboletus aff. annulatus. The sequence continues at coordinate 9,885 of JBBPTX010001312.1, forward strand.
TGGTTAGTAATCTATATGGATGATTTACTCATCTTTTCCCCAGACGACACCACCCACACCGAACGCACTTGCCGTGTCCTCCAAAGGATGACGGACCTCAACCTTCACCTAAAACTGGAGAAATGCCAGTTTGCCGTCTCCGAGGTTGAATACCTCGGTATGATTGTCAAGGAAGGACAACTCGCTATGGACCCCATCAAGTTGGACGGGATTGCCAAGTGGCCTATGCCACAGAAAGTCAAAGATGTCCGGTCCTTCCTCGGTTTTGCTAATTTCTACAGACGTTTCATTCCAGGATACTCTAACATTGCTCGCCCGCTCATCGATCTCACTCGGAAAACGATGCCTTGGACCTGGGCAACCACCCAGCAAACCGCATTCGAACAACTCAAGGAGTTGTTCCTTCGTAAGCCCGTCCTATTCATGCCTGATATCTCTCGCCCCTTTGCCATGGCCACCAACACCTCTAAATACGCGTCGGGGGGCATTTTACTTCAAACGGACGTGAACAGGGATTGGCACCCCTGTTCTTACTTATCTCAGTCTTTTTCCTCCTCAGAACGCAACTACGATATCCACGACTGGGAGCTCTTGGCCGTTATCCACGGTTTCAAAGCCTGGAGGCAATACCTCCATGGCTCTCCCTTCCCCGTCACAGTCTTTTCCAACCACAAGAACCTTATGTACTTCCGTCGCCCCCAGGATCTCAACCGTCATCAAGCCCGATGGCTCCTCGATCTCGCCGATTACAACTATTCTATCACCCACGTTCCTGGTACTCAACTCGCCGGTCCTGACGCCCTCTCTCGCCGCCCGGATCTCCTTCCCCATGCCGACTCCAACAATATTGGAGTCACTCTCCTTCCCGACACCCTCTTCGTTCACCTCATCGACTCCACCCTCTCGAATCACATCGCCTCCGCCTCCGCCTCCGACGATCTAGTCCTCCATAAACTACAGGAACTTGACGGTTCTCTCCCTCCCGCTCTCCGCTCACGCCTCGCCGATTGGCAATATTCCGATGGAGTCCTTCAATACCAAGGCCGTGTCTATGTTCCCCCCGACCATGACCTTCGCCGTGCTGTCGTTTGGCGCTCCCACGACC